>OMKZ01048561.1:0-13599 GCA_900302535.1 Neoniphon sammara | reverse complement strand
GAAGTCCTTCAGCCGCCGCTCGAAGCCGATTGGCCGGTTGGGGACGATGAACGCCCCCAGGGCCAGGACGGGGGCTGCTGATTGGTCGGCGCGGTCGGTGTTGTTGTTGAGGTCTGTGCTGTTCTGGACTAAGACGGCCTTGAACAGGTGAGTGGGAACAGCCACGTCATCTTTACCGATCACCTGAAGACGGACAACATTTTACTTTGTTTTTTCTCACTTTCTGTGTAAACAAACGAGAGATTTAACTTTCAGAAAACTCACAGTTCAGTTTGTGTTTCAGTTCAGCTCGATATGTATTTAGAGCAGGAAAAACTACTGTTTATATTGAAAAAAAAAACATTTATTTTTCACTTAAAATCCAAAGATAATACATAAAATGAGACTAAAATAAATCTATATACCACATTATTATTTGAAGTTGAATACTAAATAATAAAATGCAACATCAAAAGATAGCTGCATTGAGAGGTTAAGTGCAGCAGTGAAATACATCCCCCTCTGTCACCAAGCCGCTGAAATGGTCTTCGTTCATTTGGAAAAGCTTCATGAGGAAGAAGTGTGAAGTAACTGAGCAGATTTACTCCAGTAGGTTTGGTTTAAATACATTTTATCATTTTAAATGTTTATTTTCATACATAGAGACATAATCAATCTCATGCATGAGACACAATAAAAATCAGTCATGTCTGCATGTGTGAAGGTGCTGCCCTCTGGTGGCCCAACGACCAGCAAGTCTGAATCTGACTTGGTATCTCACACACACACACACACACACACACACACACACACACACACACACTTATTTTACTACATACCTCTGGTTTTGACTAATTATTTCTTGCAGTAGTAGCAGGGACTCACACATTTCTCTTCGTACTGACAGTAATAATGGAGGAGTGGACATGACATTTTTTTCTACCTTGCTCTCCCATGCTGCCTGTGATGCGGTTTCTGAGCTGAACTGGACTTGAACACTCATTGGTGTTAATGTTACTGTTAGTCCAGCAAACACACTGACCTGTTCCAGAAACCCGCGTTGTTCTCATAGTTCTGAGGAACAATGTTGGACAGGTAGAACGTCTCTGCCATGGACTTCTGTTAACACACACACACACACACACACACACACACACACACACACACACACAAAGACTGGATGTTCCATCATTTAGAGCTCTTTATAGACTCTAGTCTTTATTTATACTGTAATTACATGTACACTTTTGTATGTGTGTGTGTGTGTGTGTGTGTGTGTGTGTGTATTACCTCTGACTGCTTGTTGTCTCCAGCAGGAGCCATGTGACCTCTGGACCAGCCGCTGCCCAGGTAGTCCCCATTAGCTGCACTGAAGCATGCTGGGATAGCGGGGTCTGCACGAAACTTGCAGTGCTTCCTGTCCGCCTTCCCTGAGAGAGACAGAGGTGATAAACACTTTCACCAGAACGCCTCTAAAAGCCGCCGCTGTGATGTCACTCACCCTGCAGCTTGTGATTGGTCAGATGCTCGGCCACCCAGCGCGGCGTCCTCTTGGTCTGGTCGTATGACAGCGTGTGGTTGGCATAGTAACGCACCTCCGCGCCTGTTACTGGGAGACCGAAGAGACCGATCTGCTGCTGGATGTCTGACACTGAGAGAGAGAGAGAGAGAGAGAGAGAGAGAGAGAGAGTGTCTTGCATCAGAGTGCCAAAACTATCAATCAATCAATTTGTCAATCAAAGGAAATTTTATTTATTATAATTTCCATTACTGAGAAATCATTTTTGTCATTTTTTCTATTAAAGTCACCATCACTGTCTGACTCTGACAGCTTCACTAAGACGCTCAGCCTGTCTTCCTTTTCTCCGTTCATATCTTTATCAAATTAATACTTTGGGGTTTTTTTTGGCTGCTGCTCAGACTGAGGAAGCAGTTTGGACTCTGATCACTTCCATCAGACTCTGGATTCAGTCTGATCACTTTAGACACTATAGAATAAATCAACATTATCTGCAGCCTTAAATATTACATCAGACTACGTAATGCACTTTTTAATTTATTCATCATTTGACCATATTTTTGATGCTTGCTTAAGATATTTTACTTTCACAGCCTTTCTTAGATTGTGTTATTAATATTTTATTTGTTTTCCTTCATCTATTATTTTCCGCTGTTTTTTGTCGGCACAAATGCGTTTACACTTCCAATTAAGCTGAAATCGAAACTTGAAAAACACACAGCATCACCCGGGCTGTCTGCAGGACGTGTTTTCTACTGCCCCTAAAGCTGATTAAACTCAGAAATACAGTGTAAAGAAGCACCGCTCTCTTCCTCGGCCCTCCCTACTGTGTGTAGCCGCGGTGTAGTTACCATTATCCGGGCTCGGTGTGCTCGGCTCCTCGGGCTCCAGCCGGTACAGTTTCAGGACGGTGACACAGGAGCCGGTGCTAACGGCCGCGCCGCACACAAACCCGCCGACAAAACCCCACAGTTTCACTCTGGCAGCCATCTTTAATACATAAATATCTACATCTGAATGTTTTTTTTTTTTATGTTTAGCCTCTCCTGTTGGCTCTGACAGCAGAAGGAACTGAGGAACAGCTCCGCTTCACCCGGTGTGACAAACCCGGCGCCCCGCGCAAATCTCGCGAGACGAGACAACAAACATGTGCTGCTTTCGCTTCCGGTTTAGTCACTTCGCCTGCACAGTGTAATTTTATATATCTATGAGAGTTTTTTTTTTTTATTTTATTTTATTTTCAGTTAATTTCATTTGCAATTTGATTGATTCTGATAAGATATAGAGGACGTCAGCATCCTATTTCCCATGTTCCATAATTTGTAGAAAAAGTGAGAATAAAGATGAAAACATGAACAAATATGAATATAACAAAAGCAGAGGGGATGTGTACAGTTCAGTGAACACAATCTTAAGGATAAAAAAAAAAAGAACAGCTCCCAAAATAGCACTTTTAACACATAAAGCAATAAAGACGATTATGACAACATGAAAAAAATCCTGGTACCCATTTTTTTGATGAAATTAAACTTCTCTTTTCTTGTCCTATTTTAATTGGAAAGTAGATTCGGCAGGTACGGTCTGCAGGGAACTTCCACACAGTAACCTTATGCCAGCAAGAAATTACCTTATAGTAATTACAAATAATTGTAATTACACACAGAAAATGGACAGCAGGTTTTGTTGTTTATCTTGTCCTAATCCTGTTTGTTGGTGTTGGTTTCTGTGCTAAAAGTTTTATTCTGGGAGCTGTTTTGCCTCTATGGAAGTGAATGGAGAAAAACAAACCCAGGATTCTGGATTAGCAGCCCTGAGGAGCACGGAGGGTATTATCTATCTATCTATCTATCTATCTATCTATCTATCTATCTATCTATCTATCTCACATTGGATAGAAAAGGCAATAAGTAAAACACAGTATGAGCCAACGTAAAATGATTTGACAGTATTTTATTGTTTATTTTCATATACAAAAAGATAAAGTTGAAATAACCTTTTTCTAGAGTGATTTTTTTTTTCTGTATCTGTGTGTGTTCATGTGTGTGTGTGGCAGCCTCCCACTGAGCTAGAAACTACATTCATTCATACAGTAATGATCCTGGCACTGAGTAGAGAGAGAGAGAGAGAGAGAGAGAGAGAGAGAGAGAGAGAGAGAGAGAGATTTATGAAAATAGAGTGAGATAGATAGAGAGAGGCACCACACACACTCACACACACACTCTTTTTCTTATTTTTTTCTAGGCAGATCTAGCAGTAGCTCCATGTCTGGATGCTGAGTTTTTCTCTACAAACCACCACAGTAAAAAATAAAATAAAAATAAAAAGGAAAACAAAAATCCTAATAAGGGGAATTTTCATCTCCACTGCAAATTAAACGACTATGTTACAATGATCATCGCCTCTTCAAAAAATTAAAATGCAAAAATAAAAATGTCCCACTCGAACCTTTGAACAGCATTACAACAGGATGTACTGTCAGGAGGAGGAAGGGGGCAGGGGGGCAGTATGTTGTTGCTTTAATCTCTTTTCTTCCTGCCTGGGCATATTTCTTCCATCTGTCATACATATATATTTATATATTTATTTAAAAATAAAAATTAAAAGACACCTTTTTCCATACTTCTTCTTCAGTCCAAACCAGATTTTTTTTCTTTACAGCAATGAAAACCAGTTCTCAGTTTGTAGACATACTCAGTCTTATACAGGTTCCTTCTTTTTCTTTTTTCTTTTTTTATAGCATATTTGTTAAAATCAGTAGTACACGTTTGTCTCTGGGTTCTACAGTTGAGCTACAACAGTGAAACATAAGGTACAAGATTTACATTTCACACCACCACTAACTTCATCATCACCACCATCATCATCCTGTGTTTGTAAGCATGGCCGCCTCCTGGTTTGACCTGTCTGACCTGCCTGACTCATACGTACTAAATACTGTTAGTATTTTGAAAGTGGAATGTTCATTTACATTCATTACATTAAAAAAATTCATTTAAAAACTAGCAGTGTGTATTTAAATGACGCTATAACACACTGACATTCTTCACATTAAAGTACAGAAGCTTTGCAGTCACAAATGCCTGGCTCCATCGTGGAGGATCACTGGAGAACTGTGTGTCAGTGAATACAGTGTGAATGTGAAAGGTGTGTGTGAAAGGTGTGTGTGTGTGTGTGTGTGTGTGTGAGAAGCAGCTTGTTGTGGTGTGTGTGAAGATCCATTCAGTCAGGTTGTCAGTAAAAGTGAACAGTGTGATAAGGTAGATTAGTTTCCAAATGTAGCTTACTGTGACACAGTAAACTGTCTTGTCTTTAGCCCTAGTCTCTACTCCAAAACATGAAGAGTTGGAGCTTGACAAGAGTCAGCTCAGTTAACCTGAACAAACTGTTAGCTAGCTAACTAGCCAGCAAGCTAATCATCTTACTGTTAACATGCTAACGCTAGCTGCTACTAGCTACATTAGCTAGTGTGCTAATCAGATATGTTAACAACAAGACAGTGATGTTATCTGAGCAGATACTATGGTTAGCTAGCTAACAATCTGACATTATCTAAACACTAAATCAATCAGATGGATCAGTGATCAAATGATCAGTTCCCATTCCAAAACAGCAGTTTGATCAGTTCGAAATTTCCAGTATTTCTGGTTTTCTGAGCGAATAAAGACATTTTTCCCCATTTCAACCCCTCCTTCACAATGTGGGACAGGAAATGACATCAAACCAGGAAGCTTCCATCTTTAAACACCTGATCCATGAAGGAAGAGAATAGAAGGAGTGGTCATCTGATTCCTGTGACATCACTGACCTCTCCCTCTCCTCTCCTCCCAAGTTATTCAAAATAACCCCTTGACAACATGCCTGGGAAACCCCCTGCAACCCCATGTCCCCAGCCAATGAAAGCTCTGAGTCAGAGTGAGAGTCAGTTGGTGCAGCAAAGTGGAAAATGAAAACGCACGAGAAGGTGTTGGCATGTAGTGTGTGTGCACAATGCTTGGCTTTAAACTTCCATTTAATTTCTTTCTCTGTAACTCGTAATTCAGAAAGGGATTAAAAAAAAAACCATAACCAACATTTTCTTCTCATTGCTAGAGTCCCGCCTCTTTTCAGTAAAGTGAGAAGGACCTGCTAGTATTAATGTAGGTGTTGGTATGTCAAGTAAAGTACTGATTTAAGCTACCAAATGAATATTTCAAATTTCCATCCACAAAAGAAAAAGCTCTCATTCCACACAGACTGGATCCCTTCACAGGTTTCAGTCCAAAGCAGTCAAAAAAGAACCAAAAAAAAAAAAAAACAAGATGAGGTGGGGCGCTAAGTAGCATTAGCTGAGGAAGAGGGTTTCACATTGTCAAGGGGTACAGAGTGAGTATTATTACATGTGGCAGACACCAGTTTGTCCAGGTTTCTGTTAGCATGTACCATAGAATACAGATCTGTTTAAATGCTTGGCCTTCTGTCCTTTACCTCGACCAACGTACAAGCCAAAACAACTGGCTTCAGATATTTGAAACATGTTGCGACTGCTTGATTTTTCTTAACAGGCACTTGGCTGGCCACAAAAATGGAAGCATCACTTGCAAGGTAAGCTAAACCAAGTGTCCATTGAGGGATTTTAAGACCAGGGTAATATGCTGGGAAAGTTGAAACCTCAAGCTTGGCAAAAAGCTGTTTTGCAGTTCCACTTATTAACACTGAGGCTAGCGCTTTTCAGTAGAAATCTGAATTAGTATCCAGTCATGGTGACACAGGTGTTGCAGTTATCTCTATTCCCATATGGTCTAGCGGTTAGGATTCCTGGTACTCAGATGGCCCGGGTTCGACTCCCGGTATGGGAACTATGGTTAATCTCATTTCACTACTGTTGTTCATGTACAGTTATGCATGTGACAAATAAATCTCTTGAATTTCTTTGAATTTCTATTCCAGTCCCATGTCAGGAATGTGCACACAGAACTACATATTTACCAAGATCACAGCAAACCACAAAGACCTGCTGTTACTGTCAACCAGTCAAATGTGTCTGCCATTATTGTTCATCATGTAGGGAATCTTAATGTAATCTGTACAGGCAGCTTGCAATAGGATACCTGGCATCTGCTCTTATAGCATAAAAGGACCAAAGACTACAGTACATCGATGTAAAATGTAACTGTTTGTCATGAGGTCATGTTGATGTGGTTACAAGGTTGGGCAGGATGACTCAGTGGACTACAGCTTCCTGACTATGGTTGGAAGCCCGCATGCGCTGCCATGCTCACTTTCCCAGCATATCCTCCACTGCAGACTCAATGTTGGCCTTGGATAATTTAGGTCTTTTCACACTGCACAGTCAAGCCCAGGGCTAAGTTCCTGAATAACTAAGTTTGTCACATCTGAGTTATTTTTCTTGATTATGAGGATTATTTAATATTATTTACTAATTAATAGCCAAAAAACGCTCTGTTCTCTCTGGCTTTGACAAAAATAATGTTAGAAGCTAAGTAGCCCTGGACTGAAGTCAGAATTGGTCCACTTTAAAATATGCAAGTGTGACATATTAGCCATGTTAAGGCTAAGGAGCCCAAGTTAACTCTGTGTTAAGAAAGGTCTCGATGCAGTTCACCCGGGCCAAGTGCAACACAAAACCAGCTTTGGAGTAGTTTCATTGACATGAATTGAAGGGATAACTGACCATTTTAACTTTTGTCACATTTTTCTCCAGCTGGCACATCACAGTGTGAGGGGGGAAGTCCTGGCTGTATTGGCACTTTGGTTAGCAAAAACTGGCACATTAGCATCGTGGCTATTTGAACAGCCTGGTACCCCTGATAATCAGAGAGGGGTACCCTACTGGTTTAAATGTGGTGTCCAAACAATGCTAACTATACTTATAATAGTTGTCCAAAGAACGTTGCAACTTCCCCCACACAGTGACAAGATTCAGATTGAAGTAACTAATGCATCCCTTTAAACCTTGTCCTATATTGTAATTAACAAACAAAATCCTTTAAAGTCTGTGTTTAGGATTTTGGTTATTAATTCATACATATGAAAACAACTCCATGTTTCCTAACCCAAGTATGTGAAACCTATTCGGCTAAGTTGCTGCCCGGGTCTGACCTTTACCCACTATTACCGACTGTTGCCGCGCTCCTAGCAACACTGTTTCTGCCTCTGTGGCTTTAATGAGGTAATATGTTCCTGAAACACCTGGATCCGAGTCTGTCTGTTGGTCGGCTGGTCGGTCAGTCAGTTGATCTGCACGTCTGCATCCCGAGATGTATAACAGCTGGCTGATGTGGTCCTGGAGTTGGTGTCAAATAAATCACACCTGGGTAAAGGCTAAAAGTACAGTCTGAATAAAGTTTTTAATAGTTGGATTAGAGCAAGTTTTAAAATGCACAGAAACTTGATGTCAGAGGGGGACACACCAAGGTCAGAAAAGACGCTGCCCGTCTGTTTTGAGAGGAAAAAAAAATCGGAAAAATCTGTTAACCACTGTTTGATAAAAATATGTTGAAATTACTGAATTCATTCAAACATTCAAATTGTCTTTTTGTGCCACTTTACCCAGGTGTAATATTAAAGAGACCATAAGCTTGTTTCGGTTTATTAGCTACTAGCGCAAAGGAATGAATAAAAGTGCTAAAGAAAGCTAAAGGAAGAAAAAGGTGAAGGAAAGAAAGAGGGAGGCACCAACGGGAAATGTTCCAGCTCCAGTGATGAGTAAAATAAAGGCACAACATCGAACATGTCAGAGATTTCTATTAAAAATGTCTTTAAAACAAACTACTGCCTGAGACTGGTGTTAAACGATAGATATAACATTGACACTAACAATGGTACATTAAAGTATCTGAGCAATTTCAAAATGTGATAGCAACCGTTTAAAAAACAAAGTAACCCTTAAAAGCAAAGTAAAGCACATTATGGGTTACAATTTAAGTTTTGAGACAACAACTTTGCTTATAAAATAGTAAATTCTGTTTCTGAGAACAGTAATCTGTTAATCACTCAGGTAGCAAAAAAAAATAAAATAAAATGTTTTGATAAAAGAAACCTTTCATGTTATCAATTAACATATTAATAACGGTGTAACAGACTTTGAGGAACATTTAATGCAGATTCAGCTTGAGTTTCTGATGATATACGATTTTTGTGCAACTTACTAAAAATCAACTTCTGTAAGAATGTTGCAGCACTGAAAAATCCCATTGGGTTTTGTTAAGGTAAAGATTTCAGAGATGTAAGGGTTTTGGTAACCTAAGAATCTTTTGAATTTAAGGTTTGGTCAAGATAAGGGTTTTTAAAACTTGAGGGATTTTAGTAACCTAAACATTTTTTTTTTAATTTAAAAGTTTTATACTATGGTTTGTGGAAGCTTAAGGGATTTGGTTACACAATATTCTAGGAAGATTAAAATATTTTTATTTAGGAAAAGAAAAAATTCAGGTATTTGTAGAGAAGGGTCCGACTGCCTCATTCCTGTTCATTTAGTTCTTTTTCTTGGCTGTGACTGCACCTGATTGTAAAGAGACAGATCACAAGCTGGAGATTCTCCTTGATTTCTGAATTACAAGTCTGGCAATCAAACCAACTTGATTTGCAAAATGGAAAATTTAGATTTTTTCTGAAAATTATGCTATCAAAAAATCAGATCATTTCTTTGCCTAGGTGATCCTTATTCTTATGCTGGTCATTTTGACCACTCAGAATGGGACACTACCTGAAAGACTGGCACTTATATAAAACTCCACCACTGCTTCAATTAAGCACGGACTTCACATAGACCTAACAGTTATGAAATTAGCTACAAATAGGATAAACAATCATATCTGTAACTAGCTTATGAGTTAGTAGGTTACAGCTTAGACTCTGGTAGCTACTGATAATGGGCCAAATATATTCAACTGTGAACTGTCGATTCTTAACATCCATTTGTTTCGAATACGTTCTTCATTGTTCACCTGTGATATCCTAAACATTAGCATCAATCACCTTGGAGTGAAAAGGACTATGTTAATTGTTTTGGGCATTCTTTAATTTGACGCTAGACTGTATTGTGGCATAACATAACGTGAGGTCACCTCTCAGAAATACAATCATGCACATTTGGAGTCAGTACTTCAGGATATTGCTTCACAGTATTGCTTGCTACATATGAAGGTAAAAGCTAGCTATTAACATTTCAAAATCTGCAAAGCAGAAGCAAATATGTCAGTATTATTACGTGTTAGGGACACATTTCCTGAATTGTTGGCCTTTGTTGATTGACTGTCTTTAAAATCTCATTGGCTGAAATAAAAAGGCAATAAAACCTGGTTTTCCTTTTTGAGGAACATCAAGTCCACCCTGAAGTACTCAGTATACACCAAAGTAGTCCTCTCTCCCTATAGATAACAATGAATCTTAATAATATGTAGTTTTCAGAGGGAACAACTCAAAATACTAATCACTGCTTTCTAATCGCACACACTTAGCAAAGAGAACCAACAGGAAGTTAAAAATATTAACCTTCATATCGTACACGAGGTAGGAGCACTGTGACAGAACAGCTTTTTTTCTAGCTTAATACAGCTTTCCTAGGATCCAGTTTCACTCTGAGAAAGCTTAGCTACTCAGTGCCAAAGTGACATCATCAATCATCATGTCTCAGAACTGATGTTACCTGAAACTCAGACAGTGTAATACAGTGTCATCTTTAAATATCTCCATACAATAGATTTTCATGTTGTGTCAAGTTTTTTTTTATTTCTCTGCATTTCTTCTATGTTTCACATTATTTTATCCAGTTTTCTTAAATTTATCGTACCTTGTTTTGATGCCTTTTTTTAGGCACTTTGGGGTAAGTGCTATACGCTGTTAAGTAAAGTTTATAGATGTTATTACTATTTATTATTTGACTTTGCTTTGGCAATAAGTGCTTATGCATCTGGTGTCTTTCATGTTCATGTGGACTGAAAACACCACAGACGATTAACAGGAGATATGAAGGCAACTGGGTCACTGGTGAAATGGGCTCAGAAGAACAGTAAGAAAAAGTTTTACACACACACACACACACACACCTGAATCCAACATGCTATGCATATTGGGTGTAGTGTACACATATACAAACGTCCGAACACTCATACCAGATATTCCACATGTACATTCCTCAAAACGACATGTCATTTTCAACACGCCAATGTGTTTCATACAAATCACATTTGTCTTACTTTCCAGCACATATTTCAAAGACACGTCAGTATGTGTCGTTAACGTGTTGAAAAGTAATGTGCTTTCAGATGGAGCAGCGGCTTTGCTAGCTTTGCTAGCTGCTCTCAGCAACAGGGAAGCTGCTGTTTGTTGGTTAAATCTGACACTGAAATCCAAATCTGTTGTCACGGAGCAAAAAGTCTCAATGATTTAAACTTTTCCAAGCCAATCAAATTTTAATAGCAACTGATACCACTTCCCCCTAAAATATTCAACATGGCAACTTCTTGCTAGCAAACAAGCAAAAAAGTTGCAAAGCTTTAGCATTTTCAGTCATGCAATAAAATATCTACTACTATATAAACTTTGCATGTTTCCTTTTTTTTTTAATTTTTTTTTTACAACTGTAAAGAAACAGATTTAGCAATTGACTCTATATGGTGTATTGCTTTGTTTAAGCTACATTGCTATGGTTAATAAATATGGCTGCCCTGCCGCCGTGTAACGTGGAGGCCTCTGCAAATAATCTGCTGCATCTGAACGCCTCGTGACCCAAACGTGTCTTGTCTGAAAATTCCAAAACGGCAACATTAGCTTTCTTGTAAAACACAGTCATAGTTCGGCAGTAGTTTTTGCAGCTGTTATGTATTTAAGTGTTTTTAAAAACTGGAGCTGAGAACATCAGTGGAGGTGCCGCCTCTTTCCTGTCAATCAGTCTGTCTGTATGGTAATCTGGCATCAGAAGATGAAAGAGAGGACGAAAAGATAAAGGACAGACGTTTCAGGCAAATTTAACGATATCCTCTGTGGTTGGTTGAAGGACATGAAACAAGAGGAGTGGAAAAAACGAGGTGAGAAGAAGAGGAGAGAATCGGACGTGGGAAATGAGGTGGGGAGACCAGAGAAAAATCCAAAATATGAGAAGAGAGGAGCGGGGAAGTGGATTAAGGAGAAGAGGTGAGGAGACATGAGAAGTTAGGAGTAGGCTTGTGCCAATATCTTATAATATTCAATATCGCGGTGTCTGCTGCCATATGCAAAATTTTCTAAATCAATTGAAAACGTACATTATGTTTTGCACAATGATTTATTTAACCTTTATGTTATTTAACCTCTATGATTTAAAAGGTTGTTGAATTGATGCCATTTCAGCTATAACAGAAACACAGAGAAACTGTAATGGCATGGAGAGATCGTTTTGATTGCATATGATTAATGTCCCATTCATTTACATTAAAACATTCAAGAGATTTAGATAGAATTAGTAGAAACAGAATAAAATCTTTTTTTTTTCTTTTTTTTCTTTTTTTAAATGTTGGATTTTTGTCAAGTGTGGTGACTGTATTGAATGTCACCATATTTTGACGGGACAATATCACGATACCAAATTTTTGGATGTTGCCCAAGCCTTGTGAGGAGGAGTGAGGTGAGTGAGGAGGCGACATGAAGAAAGAGAAAACGAGGAGACGAGATGAAATGAAAGGAAAGGAGAGGAACAAAGGCAGGGAAAAGAGGAGGAGTGAGACAAGGAGACGAGGGGAGATGTGAGGAGGCGAAAGGAGACTCCAGCCCAGTCAGTCATTTTCAGTTTTCAGATTTTTCGTCCAGTTCAGTTTAATTTAATTGAGTTCGGTTCTAAAAACGCTTCACTATTTACAACGTCAACGGTTCAAGCCTCGTCTACACACCGACCTGGTAGCACTTATTTAATCAAAACTGTTTGGACATTTTATTTTTTTATTAAAAAAAATTAACTTCACTAATCATATAGTGTAAAATCTGAAAAAATAAAACGCTCACAATAAAATATTATGTCACTACGAGTCATCGACACAACTAATAAAATATAGAAACGTAACTTAAACACGTAGAAAAAGTCTTCTGAGGTATTTCTGGTGTACTGAGGTGATCTGTGGTTAATGAGCAGTATTGTTTTGATGTATTTTTTTTTTCCTTCTAAGCTTTTCTGTCTTTTCCAGTCATTTATTATTATTGTCGATGTTGTTCTCGCTTTCTGGTAGCCGTTGATTCAACGCGCCTCTCGTTTTGCTTCACTTCATACAAAGAGAGAGAGAGAGAGGAGAGAGTTGCATGTGTTCAATGCACCGAAAGTAAAATTACTAATAAAAAAAAAAAGAATATACAGAAATATATTCATCTTTGAGTTTGAATCATCATCATCATCAGCAGCAGCATCGTGGACATTCACTGTTACATGTATGGCATCACAGAAGGAACAAAAAACAGCCTAAAACAAGGGGGGGAAACACACACACACACACACACACACACACACACGCACACACACACACAAAAAAAAGTTTCTTGTTATGCTTGGTTTGTTTCCAGTTTGTATTGTTGTCTGTGGTTAAGGATGGTGTGTGTGTGTGTGTGTGTGTCTGCGTGTGTGTGTGAGCGTGTGTGTGTGTGTGTGTGTGTGTGTGTGTGCAATTGGATGAACTGGACACCTTGCAGCCTGTTTCCAAGGCAAAAGACGCCCTGGGTTTGGTCTGGGGCGAATAAAAATCCAGAGGAGAGGTGAGCGAGGAGGGACCAGCGACTTTTGACCTTTTCACACAGTAACCTTGAACTTTGACCTTTACCTTCCAGCTGAATATAAGCAGGTCGAAACCAAAGCAGAGTGGTGTTTTAACTGGGCGAGCGTTGTTGTTTTTTTCCTACAGAGGAAACACAGTCAGGATTACAACGCGGGACAGGCTCCAGAGAGAGGCGGGGCTTACTGGGAAACAACAGGGATTTACACAGATTACCATTCAAACTGCTAATTTGGATTATGAACCAAATTGAAACATTGAATTTTTTTGGTCAATTTTTACATATTTTGCTTTTTTGCCCAGTCAAGGGAGCCATGATTACATCTATAAAATAAAAAATAAACAAATAAATAAAATAAGAACACTATT
>OMKZ01048546.1:0-10180 GCA_900302535.1 Neoniphon sammara | reverse complement strand
CAGGGATCAGAAGTGGCCACATGAACCAAAAAATGAATGCAAGCCTGATTTAAGGGTGAGTGAGCTCAGGCAAATTTGATTTCTTCAAGTTATGATAGCTGACTTCTTATAATAAATGGATCACCTCAACATCAGGCCACTGCCAGCAGCTAGCAGCTTAACACAAGCCACTTAAAATGAAAGGAGTGGACGTGCAATCCTATTCATTTTTCAGGCTTAACAAGATTGTGTAGTGTTTTACATAAGGATCGACAAATTATGCTAAGTAGAATGTATGACTGTCAGGTATGAAATAAAAATATATTGAGTTGCAACAAAAATGCCAATATATCAATATTAACCAGTCACCACAAGAGAACACAATCTAATATGCCCATGGATGCACCCATACTGACAGTGGTGTTGATACTGGGCTAAAATGGACTGTGAGATTTTACCCAATATCTGATATCAAAAAGCCTGGGTGTCATGTCAGAAATAAAAACAAACTGTCTTGATGTTGTGCATTTTGGCACATGGAAGCCTGTATTTCTCAAATGGTGGGGGGAAAAAGGGCAATCAATTATTTTGTCCAGTGACCCTGAACTAACGGTCCAAGCCACACTGTTCCATGAGGTTATGGACCAGATTGATCCTGGTATTGAAACCCTGCTCATCTGTTCCCATGGCCAGAAACACGCTGAAATCCAAAGACAAATTCTGTTGATCACTTCCAGCTAGACCTTCTGGGGTTCATGCCGGCCAAATGTTGTGAAAGACAGCTCCTCCTGCTCCAAACAGCGTAATGTAGATCCAACAGCCCAACTGAGGATGATGAGGGGAGAGAGAGAGAGAATTGTGAAACACTCACCAGATCTTTGCTGCTCACAGCTTTGGGGTCACTGAGGTGAGTTTTGAGAACGTTGCATGCAGCCAGCATCTTCTCACTTAGCTCATACCTTTATGTGGGGGGTGGACACACACACACACACACACACACACACACACACACACGTCTATATTTAAAGATAAAAAAGGCTTCATTCCAATATGCTTTATCCGATTTGTTATTCAAGATTGCAGAAATGCAAATGATTACACCCCCTACAAACTTTACTGTTAGCTGAGGCGTTAGGATGTCAACTAACCTGAGGAGTATTACATAATAAGCTCAACCTTTTTCCAGTGTTTTCATTTGAGTCAATGATTTTAATGGTTTCCCTTTCGTCTTTCTTACATATTTTCAAGGCAGATCACAGCCTCAGTACCACCACCACTACTGCTCATAATAATGACAGTGCTTTTTATTTGTACAGCGCTTTGATTTACAATAAAACTCTAAGTGCTACAGAGTTTAAAAAAAATCTTAACAAATACAGACAAACTGTGCACTTCAGCTTTCTGAGTTAGAGATACCTTAGTTCATCAGCACTGCTACCAGTCTGTTTTAATGCCAATCACTGAGTTTCCTTAAGGCATTTGAACCCATTATTGATGCTGGTTTGTCCAGAGCAATGAAAACGCTCAAGCAGACTAAAACGGTAAGATTCAGCAAATTCCCTGCAGCGGCTCTGGCTTCTGTTTCCTCGGCACCAACCTCTCTCTGGTCTCCTGCTTCTCTGGACCTTCCTCCTCCTCCCTCCTGTCCACATCCACCGCTCCCTCAGGCTGGATCTCCTCCCGGATCGTCTTTCCCTCCACGTTCCTGTATTCCTCCTTTGCTCCGTACTCTTTCTCCTCCCCCTCCTCCTCCTCCTCCTCCGACCCAGAGGAGCTGCTCTCCTCTGAGCTGGACTCGTCACTCGACGTAGTCTCATACCTGCACCACAAGGAGGCGACAAGGCTCTAATGCAGGCTGGAGAAGGCTGCAGCACATCACATTTCAATACGTTTTGTGAGCAGCAAGGTTGAGTCTGGCTCACCAAATGGATCTAACCAGCCTAGAAAAGGACATTTACACAACAGCATCACAGCATCTTTGTCAAACAAAATAAAACTTTTGTCCTCACAGAGCACAGCAGTGCAGAACATAAATACACAACAGGAAACCCGTATTAGAATCATTAAAAACAATATACATCAGCATCTTACAAGTGTGGTATGTGCAAGAATTAAATGCAATTTAATCAGTCTAGGAGGGTCACTGGGTATGTCTAAGTTACCAAAATGCCAATAAATGCTTTGGTTGGCAAATTGATTATTGATTGCTGGACAATGATTGCTGTTTTTTCTCTTGTATATAAGTATTTAAGTACCTGGGTATCATTACTGGTGATTTCAGCTGGAATGCTAACACTGATCCTAAATTTGCAAAGGGACAACTTTTACTTTTTAAGAAAATTCAATGTTGATAAATCTATTCTCTTATTATTCTACAAGACTTTTATTGACTTTGACTGCATTCAAAGCTGGGTGGATGCACTAACGGTAATGAAAAAGAACAAACTAACACTGGTTGGCAATATAATTGGGCTGCAGTATCAAAGAAATGTAACCTATGAATGACCACATAGTCTGACTTGCCCATTATATTGGATCCTTCAGACCCTCTGTTCATACACACTCTTACCCTCTTGTAGAAGATGTAACATGCCCAGCATGAAGACAAGAAGAGAAATCACCTCTCAGTCCCTCACAGGATTCAGTGACTTAAATTCTGATGTTTTCATTGTTGGTTTATTTATTTATTTTTTAAAATTCTGTGGAGCTAGTTGATGCCGTGTCCCTGTTGCTGCTGTTATGTTTTTTTAATGTGCAAAATTGTTGGATGTTTAAAAGTTCTAAGCCTACATGCTTTTAAATAATGCATGTGTTTTTTAAAGAGTCCCACTGTGCAAAGCAAATTCCCCTCGGGGCAATAAATGTCTGTCAGGGTGTGAAAAACAAAATAATGATGCAGAAGTACCTGCCAGTAACCAGTTCAAATACCTGACAAGTCTGCCATTAAATGTGAGTGTGTGTGATGAAAAAAGCAGATAAACAAAAAAAAAAAATTAAATATCCACGACAGTATTTAAACACAGGGTCAAGCTCGAAAAAGTATGAATACATGTTCCCGCTCACCCTCCGTTCACCCCGACAAACTGCAGGTTCTTTTTGGTGCCATTCGAGCCAGGTCGGCCATCTTTTTTCTTCATGATGGACTTCAGGGTGCTCTGACTGCACGGCTGCCCTGAGGGGAGAAAATAAACATCAGGGGATTTAACTGGTGCTGATATCAGAGCAAACGTAATATTTATACATGCAGAGGTTATGGTACATATAATATGAAGGCGTTTGACTGTGAAATTCATCCAAACCTCTGAAGATAACCTGCTGTGCACAGATAACTGAACAGCAGGGAAAAACTATCTGCTAATAGAATATGTCTCTCATAATGTATTAGCTAATAAATTTTCAGTCCCTTCAGGTATTTTATTTTAGGTTTTCTCTGTACTCAACCAGAAAACTTGATTTTGACCTGTTTTCAATGTCATTCTTCTTTATTTGCCATAATTTGGTGAGGATGACAACAATCGGTGAGCCACAAAAATGTGATGATGTGCTTTTTAAATTGGGAAATAATCAGTGGTGAAGCCGTGCATTTATGAAAATTGCTGCCTGCTCTTTTGTTTTTTTTAAAGACAATTTTCTTTGTGGTGTCTCGTGGGTTGTCAGTCCTCTAAATATTAATTTCCTCGCTGTGCTGCTTGGCGACAGGGTTTAACTGGAAGTGACTGTGGCCTGGCTGGGCTGCAGAATGAGGTGCAGAAAACAGGAGAGTTCCTGGCTGTCAAGGTCACATATTAAAAAATCTGAAATGACACGAGTGTGTAGAGTGTCTACTTGTCATCTGGAGAGTTGTAAAGGTACTGGAGCCAGATCCATATTGAAAAAAATTTGCTGTGCACATCAGTTTAACTTGTGATATATGATCTTTTCTACTGTGAAAATCCCAAATTGAAAATGCAGATGACAGAGCCAGACGTGCTGAGAGAGAGTACAACACAGCGACATCCAACAAGAAGGCGTCTGCTGTTTAACACCTGGCTCTGACAGCGGTGTTGCTTTTCATTCAAATCATTCACGTTTCTTATTCATTCAGTTCCCATTCAAGTCGGCTTTTTCAAGCCTGGCCCGACCTCCAGGACTGCTCTGCCAACAAAACGATTGATTTTGTAACTGGAATTCAAGCTTTAACTTCTCCTTATCAGGTCTCCCTTACCACTCTGCATGAACTAAAATCAAAGAAAACTGCAGCAAACATCCAACTAAGTAATGGAGACTAATCATAAGGCAACCACAATCAGTGCCCTCGGGCCTCTGTCGCTCAATGTAAAGTCCCATGCAAGAAATCTCAGTGTTATCTGTGATTCTGGTTTGGTTTATAATCCAGTTACAAACCAAAAGTGATCCAGCATTTTCAGTTGTTGGCCCTAATTTGTGGAACAGTTTGCCACTAACAATTAGATCTCCCCCCTCCGCTGATATCTTTAAAAACCATGTAAAGACCCATCTCTTTGCTTTAGCCTGTCATCATGAAGACATGCCTGACCACACTCTCTTTCATTTGTTTGTATTTTATTTGTTGTTTGTGCAATGTTGTTTGTGTTGTGATTTTATCAAGATATTCTATGCTTTTATTAATTTACTGAGATCCTCTTATTTATTTTTGTGTTCTTATTTGATCATTCCTGTGTTTTTCTTTGATTGTAATCATTTTAATCTCTCTGTAAAGCACTTTGGTCAACGTTTCTTGTTTTTAAATGTGCTCTATAAAATAAATTGACTTGACTAATCATGGCTCGGTCAGTTTATTCTAAATAGCTGATAAGAGCTTAAGTGCCCACTAAAGTTCTCTGACATGATCAACAGCTATGGCAGCGAGGAAAGTAGACATTAAGTGTCTTTCTCTAGTTCTTTCCAAAGCGATCAGTCAGTGTGGCATGGGAACTTGTCCCAAACCCAGAAGTATCCCAATCATTTTAAGTACAGGCCTTGCAAACCAAAATACCAGTGCAGAGCCAGAACAGTCAGCACATCTGCCAAGACTTGCCCCGATGGAGGGGCCTCTCTTCTCTGAGGGAGAACTGGGAGTGTGTGAGTGAGTATGTGTGTACGAGACAGTGTGTTCTCCTTTATGTGCATGCATGCAAAATGTGCGTGTACATTAGCGCGTGTATACTCAGCAGTAACAGAGTCATCCAGCATGTTTCCTTTGTTTTGACAGGTGGGAGTGTGAGCAGCATGAGGGAGCTACTCTATTCCTCACTTTCTCCAGAAACAGACCTGACATGCATCAGCAGGAATCCAGGATACGCATGCTGCTGATACTGCTGGCCACATTTACCTCTTACATGATTTATATATGATGCATGTGTATAAACTATAAACAGATAGGCTTTCAGGTGAGGTAAGCTAATGAAAATGTGAGTGAACCACAGTGTATGGTTAGCTAACTGTCAGTCTTGTTGTAAACACATTTCATTAGATATTTAATTTACATGCAATAGCTAATGTGCCATGCAGAAGCTGGCATTAATGGTGGCTGGTAATTGCATGTTAACTTTAGCATCTGTTGCTCTGATAAACTAGCCAACTTGCAAGTTAGCTAACTAACAAAGCTGAAATCCAGTTGCTTGATGCTTTTCAAAATACAGCTGGAGTCAGGACTGGGGCCAAAACAACAAGTTTTCTGTGACACAAGCTCCCAGTTTAAAGATGCTTAAACCTGGAAGCTGAAATACCTTGTCAGACTATGCACTTTTAGTTGTAACATTACTGGAATTGAATGCTTTACCGCGACATTGTTCCAGTTGTAGAACTTGTTTGATTGATATTTCGGTCTATGGACTTTCTAAAGAGACACAAAATGTCAATTAAACAGGTTCTACAAAGGCAGCAGTGTTGCGGCGTTTTCTATTTCAGTTATACTTTGAACTTTACCTCACCTGCATGTAAAGGTGTGCAGACTCGTATGGTTTGTTATTCAACTTGGAGGTTTTAACGTTATTAAAATAACCTACACCCACCAATTAACTACCTTCTTCCAGCATCTCTCTCCTCCTCAGTTATTATATATTTAGATTATTTGTGCACAGTCAGTTCCTTAATGGACCTCCGTGATGGCGCCAGACGCGACTGCTGGATTTGCCAAACAACTGCAAAGCTTCTTTTACTTTAAAGAGGACAACCACATGGTAAAATTCACAAGTGTGAAATTCTAACTTCTCCTTAGATAATGACATGTGAGGTAGTGTTTACAGCAGTGTTTCAAAAAGTGTTTTCCAGGCTGCTAAGTTGGCGAAGGCAGTGGTACCATGTAGTGCAGTGGACATCTGCTGGTCCATACGGCTCTTCTGCTCAGCCACACTGATCTGCTGACGCTGTGCAGGCGTGTTGGTGGGGTTTTCTGCGGCTGCTGCAGTCGCCTCCACCTGTGACAGGTCTGTCCCAGGGCTCTGCTGACTGCCATCTACACCAAGCAGAGAGGAGAGGAGGCAGAGTGAAGTAAGTAAGACATGCACAGGTACGGACAAAGTATTTAAAAAGGTGCTCAAAGATTTAGGGTGTTTACTTCCACCCTGTCTGACACCAGTTTCATTCAAATGGTGGAGATGTGAAAGTAATAAAGAGGCCATGTTTCACCCTGGATATAATTGTGAAGGGCAGGATATTCTACTATACTGTTAAAAAAAATAAAATAAATAAAAGCTGGAAATCTAAACTATCTAGCTAACTAACTTTTTAACTAACTTTCT
The DNA here is from genome assembly GCA_900302535.1 of Neoniphon sammara. Lineage (NCBI taxonomy): Eukaryota > Metazoa > Chordata > Actinopteri > Holocentriformes > Holocentridae > Neoniphon > Neoniphon sammara. Next base: position 3,461 of record OMKZ01048546.1, on the reverse strand, counting down.
GGAAAAGCTTTCTGGGAAAAGATCAAAGATTGATGATAAGGCAGAAACATTTTATAAATACTTATGTACTGAATAATTAAGTAAATACAAAGCCGTCTGTGTAAGCAGACCTATAACTGCCATGCTTTAAATAAACAACTACTAACTACTACAAATGGTATGTTTTGGGGTCGATGCTGACACCAAAAAGCCAGTCAAATGTAATGCACCTAACTAATCTGGAATCTTTCAGGCACTTCTGAATGTTTCAGTGTATTTTTTTCTCCTGTGTTGTGTCCAACTTCTGTGATTATCATTATACTTTAGTTAGTGGACCAGTACTCCGACTGGTTAGTCATTTTACAGTCCAAGAGAGGCCAGTCACTGACCAAAAACAAGCTTGCACTGAAGACAGACAATCACCCTCCATTCATCTGCCAACCAGCTCGCCCCACACAGTTATGTAACTAGGAGGGAGCCATGAATCAGCATCAACAGTGAGGTGTTAGCAAAGGGAGGGCGGTGGGCAAAAACAACAAGTGGCCAATTGGTGCGATGTTACTGGCTCCCAAAAGAAATGAGCTCATTGTTGGTTCGTGTCCAAAGCCCCTGCTGCATTTTTCAGGGTCAGTGATAACTTTGGCCTGTCTGATCCTATCAGGATTCACTTTACACATGCAGACAGTGTGGGAACCCAACTCCCCCCAACCCCCATTCCTAACTAGTTCATCTATAGTGCAGCGTGTAGACCTTTGGGCCTGAACAAGATCCTTTATCAGCCACATCATCTGCATTGGTATTTGAAGACTGCGATATCTTTTTGAAGCAGTGACATTTAAATGCAATTTTGTTTTCTACTGAACAGCCCCATGAAATTGCAGAGAAAATATTTAAAAATCAGTCAGAAGAAGAGTGATGAATTAAAGTGAAGTACATTTTGGAGAGCGTTTATGGACAATTCAAAGACCACTTTTTGACACGTGTAATCATTAATATTGAATAATTCTACTCTTGACCTGTACAAATGTCTTGTCTTATAATTTACCTTGTTGTTTAATAAAATGCTCAGTACTAATGAGAGAAAAAGAGACAAGAGTCGGTAGAATTTAACATGCAATTAACCATGGAAGAAAGGGTATAAATCAAAATCCAGGCTTCCTCTTTAGTGTCCCCCCGAGGCAGTAAACAGATAACTGCCTGCTTGCCAGCTATTTTGGTTAAGCAAGATATTGTGGGTGTGGTTGTGTGTCTGCTGTCTGCCCTTGGAGCTATGCTAAAATTGCCTTGCATTCATCTTCGTTATTTATCACTTGCAAACCATGTCCGTTACTGAAAAATTTGTGGAGGAGGAGGAATGCCATTGTCTTGAAAGATACAAAGTACTGCGTGCAATCATCAGCATCCTCAGCTCTGGATGTGATTAACCCTCACCTTTGTTTGTGGCTACAGAGTCTGGCTGCAGCTTAAGGATGTCCTCAGCACTTCCGTATTTCACGACTGAGTTGATAGAAGAAAGGGTGTTGACTATCTGGCTGTTGATGGAACCAAACTGGGACTGGGGTTGGCCGAAGGCATCTGCTAGCTCACTGTAGTTCTCTGTTAGCAGCATCTGCTGCTCCTGCAATAGCTTCTGCACCCTCTCGATGTAGTGGTCCAGTCCCACACCCCCCTGGGCAGCCTCAGTCCTACCCTGCAAAGTGTCCTTGCTGCTGCTTTTGACAGATTCGGTTGGCTGGGAGGGGCCACAGGCTATGTTCCTGGTTTTTAAGCCAACCAAGAAGTTCTCATCGATGCTAATTGGTCCCACCCCACAATCTTTGGTTTTAGCAGATTTTGATTTGCCTAGGAATGACTCCACATCTGTGGTGGTTCCCACAGCAACAGAACGCATCTTCGCCGTTGCATGAACATCTTTGACAAGCCCTTCTCCAGCAGCAACAGTCCTAGTTTCAGTCACAACTGTGCTGGTATGTTTGTCGCAAGTGCTAAATACCGTGTTTGTGGAAGAATCGGTCAGGTCAGCTGTTTTTGTATTGGTAGATTTGCTCACAGCTTCTGTCTCAGTATTGGTTTGCTGAGATGCTGACTCAGGAACAACCATGATACCAGAGTCCACTGTGCTAACACACTCTGGGTCAGTTCCTTGAGACACCAGCTTTTTGACAGGGCTAATGATCACATCCACTGAACACTCTCCACAACCAACTGATCTAGACTCCTTGCTCAGCTCGGCCATGGGTTTGCAAAGGGCCAAGCTATCCACTGTTTCCTCTGTGTTGACTCCCACCTCACAAACGTTCATCTGCACACCAACGCTCTGGTGGCACATCTCCACATGTCTCCCTACACACTGGTCATTCACCTCCACTTTCTCATGGACCACCCATCGCTCCATGGGAACTTCTGGGCCAGTAGCAATACTTTGCATACTAGGTTGACAGGACACTCCTATGGTATGGGAGTGTAGAGTCTTAGCTGTGCTAGCATGACTGAACTCCAGGTGGTTACCCACTCCTTGAGAGTGCATCTGGACTTTGGCCTCCACGCAGGCACTATACATCTCAGGTCTGGCCATTGAACCTTTGTCGGCCTTTTTCTTATTTGACCCACCAGCTGCTTGGAGTTCCAGTTTTAGCTTGCCCATCTCCATCTGGTGAGTGGTTTCTTTCAGCTGTACCTCCAAGCGGTAAATTTTCTCCTTCAAGGATTCAATGGTCTGCTGCTGTAGCTCAATCTCTTTCTCAGCTTCACTGGTCATGCCCAGCATGGCCTCAGTCACACCAACCCCAGCGCTGCGTGTTTCCTGCCGCTCTGTCACAACTCCTGCATCTCGAGAACAACGTTGTTTTGTCAGCTTCCTCTGAGTGACATTAAGGTTGTTCATGTTTTCGTCAGTAACAACACCAATGGACTTTTGGTGAGCTTCATTTTGCGTGGCAGTGGGTTGGATTTGCCGAATTTCAATTCCATTAGTGTCCTCGGTCGTCTTCTCCAGAGCTTGGACCTCAGCAGCCAGGCGCCTAAACTCCTCCAACCTCTGAGCGTTCTGTTCCTGGGCTTCAGGCTCTACAATGTGCAGCTCTGTTTCCTTCTGGATATGACCTGAGCTCTCCAACTGGTCAGCACTGCCAACACTGTAAGAGCGCTTACGGAAGCCACCAGGGGGGCCCTGATTCTTGGACTGAGCAGCCAGCTGTCTTTTCTCTTCCTGGAGAACTGCAATCTTGACCTGTAAGATAGGAATGGTTTTCACCTGCTCCTCCAACTCTTTCAGCCGCTTGAGGGCTACCACCATCTGCTCCCGGATGTGCTGAAGGTGCAGCGGGCTGACATTTGTTACTGGGGTGGTCATGCCAGAGCTCATTGGGCTGTGGCGGATGGAGCTGCCCAGGGAAGCAGGGTAGTAGGGGTTGTACTCTCCATTGGGGAGGTGGCCGTTAATGGGCAGGGGCTGATGGGCACTGGGGGAGATCTGGCTTGGG
>OMKZ01048545.1:0-10410 GCA_900302535.1 Neoniphon sammara | reverse complement strand
AAATACAATTAGGTGTGTTTACATCAGCTGGGTTAAGATGGGAAAAAATGCTTCCTAGGGAAAAAAAATAAAATAAAAAAGGAAACATCCACCAGAAAAATGGAGAGAATCTTGTATCCATTTGAATTTTCTTGTGACCATATTCCCTCCTTTCATCTGATGACAAAAACAAAAAAAAACATGCACTTTGTAATGTTGTAATACACAAATTATTGGCCATACAACCATGATGGAAACCTTATAAACCTTTCTGGGAGTTTGTGGTGGACTGATATTTTACATTTATATGTCCTAATCCACTTTTGAACTCTTTTTTTAAAACATTTTCCACTTTGAGTGAGCATAAGAACTTTTGTGAAAGATTAGATAGATTTCATTATTTTTTCCCCCCATTTTCTTTCCACTTTTCTGATTTAATTCATCATAATTAACGCATAAAAACAACATACTTGGATGGAAAGCCAGCTAGTTGGAGAGACAGAGGAAAGACTGAGAAAGAGAGAGAGAGAAGTAGAGAAAACAGAGAGAGAGAGAGAGAGATAGCGAGAGAGAGAGTAAAAGCTTAAGCAGGGAGACACAGAGAGTCTGAGGCTTCTGCGGCCTGAGAGCAGTGCAGACAGACAGTCTCAACACACGGATGGAAAAACAGACAGATGGTTGGAGACGCAGGCAGACAGACACTCACTCCCCACAGACAGACAGACAGACAGGCAGATCGGCAGGCACACAGACAGAGAGACAGGCGGATGGGAGAAGAGGTAGTGCAGGGCCACTATGCATGCACTGGACTGAGGCTACACTCATGCAAAAGGTAATACGAACACCAAAATACGGTACGGTACGGTACAGCACGGTACGGTACGGTACGGTAGGGCTACCAGGACCTGCACTGCTGCTACCTGACTCACATGCCAGGAGACAGAGAGAGAGAGAGAGAGAGAGGGAAAGAGAGAGAGAGAAAGACAGAGAGAGACAGAAAGAGAGAGCGAGAGAGAGAGAGATGGGATATTCCAAGCTTCATACTGAAACTATGTTTATATAAAAGTATCAACGGTAAAAATCCTTGTTACGATGTACTGTAAACATTGAGTGAGGAAGCGAGAAAGAAAGAGAGAGAGAGAGAGAAAGAGAGAGAGAGAGAGAGAGAGGTTACATATGTCCAGTTATTTACAATAATCAAGTGATTCCTTATTTGTCTGGAGACATTCTCTTTACAGTGTTTCTTAAAATCCTTCCTTCTTTCCTTCCTTCATTCTTTCCTTCCTTCCCTTGGTGGATCAGGTCGATCAGGCTCAGATTCCCAGGCTCATTCCCCAAATCTGTCCAAGCAAAATAAAAAAAAAAATTCCAGACAGTAGCAGGATCGCTTGACAGTGGAAGTAAACAGGCTCTCATTGGCTTTTCCCCCCCGTCCTCGAAAGCGTCACTCTTCTGGTCCGCCAGCCGGTTTCCTGAACGAGACGAGAGAGAGCGGCCTCTTCAAGACCGCCACGATCCGTGAGAACAGGACCAGGAGAGCGGCTTTAAAGAAATTGGAAGTATTTTGCGCATACAGTCAATGCAGCGAACCCCCTAGGCCCCAAAACTCCATGCGTGCCCCTCCTCCTCAGATCTGGGTTTGGAGGGGCTGTCCTGGGGGCGTGTAGGGGGGAGGCGCCGGCGAGGGCTTGATCCCACGGGTCCGCATGTAGGAGAGGAACTGATCGGGGATCTCGGCCAGGACGTCTTTGGCCAGCCGGGCCATGCTTAGGATGTGGTTCCCCGTCCTGTCGATGTAGTCCCTGAATGGGACAAACTGGGAGAGAAGGGAGGGTAAATGTGGAAGGGCGGAGGGAACAAAAAGGAGAAAAGATGAATTTCGAAGCACAAATCTTAATTCACTTACTTGTCCACACGACCATTTCGACTGATGATAATAAACGCCCAGTATTTCAAGTTGCTCTGCTCACTGCTTTAGTGAAGGAACCTCATAGCAGCATTTTTATGCAGATTCAATTTGGATTTTTATGTAAAAATGCACCTGTCTTGTTAGTAGGGCTGCAACAGAGAAGTCCCATGTTCCCTAATTAAGACACTACAGATTCGCCCTGTTTATCCAAATGAAATCCTGGTGTCGGGTATCCTCACCAGTGGGAAATTTTCTCAGCACGTGGGAGGTGGCGAATCCAAACTTAACAGGGAAACAGCTGCACTCACCAATGCTGGCTGAACTGATTTTCTGGCCACTCAGAAGAATAAATTAAGAACTGTTCAATGAAATGTAAGATTTCTGGCTGCTTAAATCATCAAAAGTAAACAATGCATCCTCAGGTGTAGCCCGGTGCAACATGGTTGGTTCACCCTTGAAATTCAACAGAGAATTTCACTATAAAATGAGCTACCAAGGATTTCCATGCAGTGTCATCTGACCCCGAAATAGGTTATTATCTGACACTCCAGCCCAGAGTAACTTAAAATGAACGAGCAGATAAGTGTTCAGAGTTTTGGGCCAGGATCCTTTAACAGGGCACATCGGCTGCTGCTGCCCTCTTTAACCATTAAGCCTCCTTGTTGCCTCTCATTTATCTCCAGACCTTTTGCTTCCTTTTCAGTCGAAATGCTCCGACCGAGGCAGATTCGGTAAATTGGTGCATATTCTGATCACAGTCGAGTATCGGCGAGCTTCACAGGTTCAAGCCCCCCTGCAGCAGGTGATGCTGCCGCTCTCAGCGAGCATGTCTCTGTTTCATTAAGTTAATGAGCTACTGTCGCTACAATTATAAGATTATATAGAAGGCCAATTTGTGCAGGGTGAACCTTGCAGCGAAATGTAAACCTCACCATGTCACTGGGGGTTATTAGCTTGCTGGTAATGAGAGTCTGTGGGCAGAGCTGGTGTAATGTTCCCGAACTGAAACTTGCCTTTACATTATCTCTGGGCTTCTCTCTGTCTCTCTTTCACTGTGTGTATGTGGTTAATGTTATTTCAGCTTGTTAAAAAGCCAACTAACAACCGTGCCTCTCTCGCCCACATGGGCAGAGGGAGGTAAGGAGGGAGAGCGAGGCATGACTGCACTGGTGTAAAGGTCACAGAGGATAAAACATGACTTCTTCACGTCACAACAAAACAATCATCCGATTGTGAGTCTCTGCATCCCTCACCTAATGCTAGGCAATGGGAGGATGAAAAGTAACGCCAAGCATCCCGGCTTGATCTCCCCCGGGCAGAATAATCAGACAAATTAGACAAATGAATGCACAAAGAATTTAATGAAGGGATGAATGGAGAGATGAGCGTGTGCAAAATAAACCAGTCAAAAAAACAAACAAATCAAGTCATGGTTTTGAGTTTTCTGGGAAGGGGTTATAGTAAGCTGCAACCAGTTTCTTTTTTCTCCAAACATTCATTAAGATGTGCATTTTGTTAGCTTGTTAGTTGTGTTAGGTGCAAGAAAAAAAGACAACCAGTTTCTTTTTTCTCCAAACATTCATTAAGATGTGCATTTTGTTAGCGTGTTAGCTGTGTCAGGTGCAAGAAAAAAAGACAATTCTCTCATTATAATTCATTATTTAGAACCAACAGTGTTAGTGTTTTTACTGTTCATTACAACTCGCTGCATGATTATGTATCTCAATGAAGAGTCAAGTCCTTATCAAGCGTGCCAAATTGCAGTGATTTCACTAACCAATAAGAGTTAAAGGCAAACAGTGCAATGGGGTAATATTAGTTTTGATAACAGTCAGGAGAAATCATAGTTATGTAAGATTGTACTCTGTGTTACTGTTCCAGGGGAGAGAACAAAAGAGAAAAAAAAGTGACGGAGACATGGTGAGAGAGACAGAGGATGTAGAGAGAAAAAGAGAGTGAGAAAGTGAGAGAAAGAGAGAGGAGTTTGTACCTGAACGATGTCTCTCTCAGCGTATCTTCCTCTGGATGAGATTCTGACTTCATCGCCATCCAACTCAATCATGGCTGTGGAGAATAAAACAGCTTCACTGAACTGGAAACTATAACAACTCTGTGTATGTATACGTGTGTGAACACTGTGTTCAACTACTATCAAATCCCCAGAAAACCCACAGTAAGCCCATGAAGTCGCCCAAATATGAATTAACCAACTAACTGACAAACAAAACCAGCCAATGGAAGACCAGTGACCCCAAAGAAGAAGACTTCAGAAACACTAGACCTTTATATATTAAAATTACTTGCAATTTCTTGTTGTCTTACCATCAAATTCTGCAGGTCCCACCCCCACAATGATGATGGACATGGGCAGACAGGAGGCCTGAAGGAGAGAAGAAGAGATTACAGTGAGGACAGGAGGAAAGTCTCCATGGGATGACAAAAAATAAAAGAAATTTCATTACAATTTAAAGGAGCAGTTCTCCCCAAAGTCTCTATAAATCATATCATTAAGTAAAACGGTTGCAACCAAAACATTTTTTAATAATCTTTCCATTCTTATTTGCCAGCAATTGCCTCCACAGCCCATCTGCTATTAACTAAAATAAAAATAAGATGCATCAACCGTAATGGATCACATTCCTTGGCCACGGTGCCAATAGTGGCTGGTGGCCAAACTGATAATGGTATATGTAATAATTCAGAGGTTTCCAATTTTTTTCATGTTTCAGGCCCCCAAGTCGACTTCCATTAAGCCATGGGTGCTCATTTTGCCATAGGAAGCCTGATATGAAAAGAGAATTTTGTTTAATAAGTGTTAAATTATCTAGATATCATGCTTGTTATAAGTTAAAATAATCACTTATACAGTTTTTGTATCGTAACAGTTTCTAATGAAATCAATTATAATGAAATCAAACTATCCCTCATTTTGCTGAGGACATCTGGAATCTCCTCAAGGACCCCCGGTGCTCCCTGGACCCCCCATTGAAAACCACTGGTCTAACTAGTCAAGGTATACGTAAGCAGCCTGGACTGCACCGATTAAAAGAGGTGCATTCGATTGCTCTACCTCGAGTGCACCGATGCATTCATGTTCACCCACGCTGACCTGTGGTATAGCGCGGAAACAGAAACAAAGTAATTGGCTGATCCTGTTTACAACTTGTAAGACAACAGAGAGCTCTCTCTGCTAGTGACCCCAAAACTCCCCGACTGTCTGGAGTGAGATTAGTCCATTTCATTGTCTCAGATACTTTGCTATAGAAGATAGCAAAGTAGCAAGTTAGAGTCTACCCTTCCTAGAGTAATCCTTTAATAAGGTGAATATAGGTATTTTGGATTTACACTGCGATTGTTTGGCAACAAAATGCTTGGATTATGCTGCATGAGGTGTTCTGCAGAGTTTTGATTTTCATTTTGTGTAGCTCTTAATAACCCAACCATTTTGACATCAGCTGCCTGGTAGAAGGCAGGCAGAAGGAGGTGGAATTGCAGTTTTGACTGACATGGGGATGAGTGGATATAATGATGGAATTGTAATTTTGGGGTGAGCTGTTCTTTTAAAGTACACTCTAATGCAATGTTCACTTTGCAGGAAAGTCCTATTTGTTTTTCTGATCTGCTGCACATTTGCTGGCATATCTGCACTGACTGTCACAGTAATGACGAAGGCGTGCTCGTGCATAGTAGAGATGCGTTTTAATGTCGCCCTCTGAATGCGAAAGGCTGCACAAAGCTAGTTATGGTTTCAGCTCACGAGTTTTTTGATCATCTGCACATATGGCTCTTTAGACAACAGCAGTGACAGCGGTGGAGGATTTTCCCCCAATCTCCATGTTCATTGTCAGCTGTGTTGCTGCTTATTTATGTTGTTTATGACTCGTACAGGATAGGAGATCAAGCAAGCATTGCTCTTGCACAAAAAACAAAGTGAATCCAATTACAGTGGTCACACTGAGCTGCATGTCCTTAAATGCGGTTTGAGTCACACTTCAAAACACAAATGAAAGTGGCTTGTATCTGATTTGACAACACTGGGTTCCATGTGTTTTTTGCAGTTGCACACATGAGAAAAAAATATTGAACTTGTATTGAGTCAAAAAAAAAATCAGATGTGAGCTCCCTGTCTGAGCATAGCTTTACTGCATGACTGAGGAAACTAGGATAGCACACACAGCCTTTGTTGTCTTCATCGGCGGTAAACAAAGTGTTCTCAGATCATGTTGTGTGCACATGACTGTACATGCCTGCCTGCGCGTGCATGTGTGTGTGAATGTGCGCGAATGTTTGCGAGGTGGATGTGTGTGTTGCGCAGCGCCTCCCGGAGCTCTGTGTGGGTCGAAAACATCGCACTGAATAATATTAGAGACGAGAGAATCAACAACACGGCCTGAACTCGCACTTCTCTGACAGCTTACAAATGACATGTGTTTACGTGTGTATGTGTATCCAAGAGAGAGAAGATAGTGTGTGAGAAGGAGAGCGCTAGTGGTGTCTGTGTGTTCAGTGTGTTTTGAGTGATGCCTTGACCTCAGGCAGCAGAGCGATAGATGATCCAATCAAAACATCTTATTTATTTTTTCTCCCCTAGGTAAAGGTCCTCTTTCGCACTCTGCTGCCTCCTCTGCTCTTCTCATTTGTTCTTTTCTCCTCTTGATTCACCTCCTTTTCTTTTCTCTTTCCCTCCTCCTTCACACTTTGCTCTTCTCACCCTCCGTTCTTCCTGTCCTCTTGACTCCTCCACCTCATCTCCTGATCTCCTTTCCTTTCCACCCCTTTTCTTTGCTTTCAGAAAGACACTAGATGGATCACTGCCTTTGCTAAAATGGCTGCTGCTCACTGTTCATTTTGTTATGCATCCTACGTGGCGCCCCAGCTTCCCTCTGGAGCACGCCACTTCTTGACAGTGATGAAGAGTATGGACGGAGGGCGAATAACATGCTGTCAAAATCAAGAACACCACTGCAAACAGTGATAGAAAAAAACACTATGCAGGGTGCTCAGTCACATCACAGGTTTTGTGGTGAGAATGGGGAATAAGTTTCACTTTTCTGTTGGCACTGCAAGGGAGGACAGATATGCAGAGCTGACTAAGACGCTTCAATGTCAAGTGATCGAATTTGTAATTCAACTCATAAAGACGACTTCTGAGACTTCTGGGTAACCCTTCACTGGGACGGTCTGGTACCTGCTCTTCATAACAAAACTTATATTACTGCTACTTACTACTAATGCTACTTAATTCCATCACTGTTTCTTATCGTACGTGCATACCAAGACTTGCTTTGCATCACTTTGCTCTATTAGCCTGACAGTTGGTGCTTGAGTACGTTTCATTGGGTGCGTTCTTGGGTCAATCATCAGTTTGGTTGAACCTTATTCTGTATTTCATTATTCCCCAAACATATACCCAAATAAAAGACTTCATATATCTGGGAATGGCCCCAAAATTGTGAAATTATCCTTTACTCAAGAGAGCTAGCTGAGTGGTAACAGGTATTTGGATGTAGGTAGGCTAGCAGGCTAACATCACTTGTTTATGTTGAGTTTGCTTCATATGGGAAGGTAAACGTCAGAAAGATTCCCATCAATATGACTCGCAAGTGTTCATATCAGTTGGAAAGTAAAATGAACAGGAAGGTAAAGTAAGCTAACGTTACAATTCTTCAATTCTATATCAAAAGCTAACACTATCAAACAATTAATATGCTCAGTTTTATGATTGGCAGAGTTGGTTTGTTTGTTTAAAAAAGCAAAAGTAGCATTAAATTTGGATTTATTTCTGTTTAGCAGTCACCATTTTCCAGATATTTCTGCATTATTAACATCATAGTCATATAACAACTTTCAGAAAAATACAAGATTCCTAGTTGTAATTACGAGCTGGATGATGACATTAACACTACTTAAAGAAGATGGTATACGATGAATTTACAATAAATACTATAAATATGATGTGATGAGCTTAAAGTTAGCAGCTAAAATATTTTTGGCTTCTTCGGGTGATTTTACACACAAATGCATTTGAAATGCGTCATTGCTGCCAATTTCATATGAAAGAAGCAGAAAATTTGTGATTTTTTGGGTGATCATCTATTAATCTCTATGGTGAAATTCCACCCCCACCCCCCCTCTCTAAAGTGCAGGTAGAAGCTCTTACGTTGACGATGGACTCCTTGGTCTGGGCCATGTCTGAGATGACGCCATCTGTGATGATGAGGAGCACAAAGTACTGGGAGCCGTCCTTCACTGAGGCTGCATACCTACACACACACAAACAGAGAGGGAGCTTTGTGGTCATCATTGTGCAACTGTCGTATCGTTTATTTAAACACATCAGGATTATTAATAAGTTTAGAGTCTTTTCACATCACACAATCTATTGAATAAATGCCAGTGTGGCCTTGGTTTAACTCAGTCATGACAAACCGGTCGAACAAGGCTGATCTTTGGCACAGATTCTCCTTATTTATCCTTATCTTCATCTATCGAGTGCCTCTCTCTCTCTATCTATCTTTATCTCAATCCTACAGATCCACAGTTCAATATGGCCTTCAATTTCTCCCGTGTTATTGAGTGTAACCTTTCAATCCCATATGAGGGAGTCGCGATCCGACTGTTAGTGATATTTACAGAGGGAGATATTTCAGTAACCACGGCTCCTGCTACGCTTCACCTTTTCTATGCCGGGAGGTTTGATCTATGTACACGTCCGTCTCTGTCCCTGTGAGAATGACTGATACTTGAGCGCGCACTTGAGAAAAGGGAAAAGCGTGACGGAGAGCAGGAGAGTGAAGAGTTATTAAGCCGCGTGTTGGAAGCATAATGGAGAAAAGGGGTTATTATTGAAAACGTGGGGGCGGTCGGCACACAGGGGAAGGAGAGGTGAGGTGAGGAGGCAGAGGAGGCTGGTGTGACATATGGGGGGTGAAGGAAGGTGTTGGGAGAGGAGAACAAAACGGGCTGATGAGGATTACCTATATAAATAACCTGGGTGAATAATAATATTTAGCAATATAAGCAGGCTTGACTCCGAATGCAAACTGAGACAATAAAGGTGAGGAAAGTGGACAGGTAGCACTTTCCCCTCCTTCAACAACTACTGCTGAGGTGCCCTTAAGCAAGGCCTTTAACCCCTCACCTACTTATTGACCAGTAGCAAAAGACTAAAAACAGTGGGCAGGTCCCATGTGAATGTGTGGGCCTGCATGAATAGCAATTAGTGAATCAATCAATGAATGAATCGGTCCATGAATGAATGAATAAATCAACCAATCAATCAGTCAAACAAATGCAATGTGCTTTACAGTCAAACAAAACAGAGTATTAAAGACAGAAAAAGGAGATAATGATATACAAGTAGAGGAATAAACCGCTATACTTATAAGATTGTATAAGATTGTATTTCAGCATAGGAACAACCTTCTATGCTTCTATATGGATTAATGGTCTTATGAGTGAACATAATCCTCAAAACCTCCAAATATTAAAACCTATAAAAATAAAATGAATTAAAAATAAACTAATTATGAGATAACATTAAATGAACAATTAAAAATAATGCTAAGCGCGGATGTGCTCAGTTGACTTTCCTGCTTAAATAAAGGCTGTTTAAAATAAATAAATAAATAAATAAATAAATAAACAGCATGCATAACAATTTAAACACACATCCAACAAATTGGCTTTTTATAATACCCTGAGCTATAATTCAATAATATGAAACAAACAGATAGAATAATGCAGAGGGCAATGTTCGAATGAAATTGCCTCTTATCACACACTTCACCGCAACAAAACAAATAAAACAAACAAAAATTAAAACACAAAAAAGGAAAAAAAAAAAAGGAAAAAAGTGTCTTCTTGGATCTTGACGTCATCATTCCTCATAACCAAACTACATGTATGAGATAAAGACTTCTATTGAGCTATTGTTTGTTTTTGATATAATTAAGTGAAAATATCAATAATTTATTATCTAATTAATTTTGAGATGTCAGTACAGTGGCTATTGACATAAACAAACAAGACATTCACTGACAATACTGGTGAAATGTGACATTGTCTTTGTAACAATGTGATTCATAAGAAATGTGGTCTTAATTTAGAAAAACACTTATGTTGACAATACCACCGGCATGAGGTAAAGGCTGCCAGTTGTCATGACCAAGGTCTCAATGTTTACAGTAATTAAACCAAGGTATCTCTGACACTGACTGACATTAAACTGTTATACAAAGCACACATATTCTTTTCTTTTATGCAGACCTTTATGTATGCGCTGCATGCATTAACGCTGGTTTTGGCTACTGTTTCCTGTTTGGCATGGACCTCAAGAAGAGAGTTATCCTGCTTTAACAACAGCGAATGGCGATCCAAATAAAAGAGGAGGAGAATTTCCCAGAAGAAAGAGAAGAGAAAAAATTATGACGATATGAGAAATGAGGAGAGGAGAAGTGCACAGAGGTAAAGGGAGTGAAGAGTATTTGGGTGGCACGACTCGCTAAATCAAAGTGAAACGC
>OMKZ01048543.1:9681-20645 GCA_900302535.1 Neoniphon sammara | reverse complement strand
CATATCAAAACGCCAGAATAGGTCGTTTTCCGTTTTCCACTCACTCCCAAAACGACATATATGAGCGCTTTCAAAACGACATATATGAGCGTTTTCACATATACCGGTCTAGCGCCTCTACAGGACGGATAGGGAACAGCCACAACCAAGTAATTACAGACTGGGTGGCTGTTTGGATGCATTTAAGCACCAAAACTACTTTGTTAAGTTTAGGAAATGGTTAAGGTTAGGGTTAGGGTTTGGGTTGGGCATATGTCGCTATAATAAACACGCAGAAAAGAACACTACGCCACCGACAATGAAGGCCGGAAACGAAGAAACAAGGACGGATCTCCCACTGGAGAATCCTGTGCTCTATCGATTCAACCACAGCCCCACCCTCCACCAAAGTCCGCCTGTCATGCTTTTTCTAGTACATCATTTTATGTCGGGAGGGGCGCTACTTTGGAAAACGTTCCTGTGGGTCGTTTCTGAGGGTTGGGACAAACGACCTATCTGGTCGTTCTTTGTGGGAGGACGGGCTGGCTAAGATGTAACACACTGGATTGAACGTCATTAGCAGGCGTCTGTGCGCAATAACGACAACAAAGATGGACTTTGCAGAGCGTGTTAGGAGGTTGGTGTTCTTCTTGGCACTGTTTCACTTGCAATAATGTAAGCAGCTTCTATTGTGCTGCGACTGATTTCTGTCTGGTTTGTCCCAGTCAACCCATGGAGGTTGAGAAGTAAGGACTGGTGGGAGAGAGGTGTGCTTAAAGAGTTTATAGACAATGAATGGAGAGAAATCTTTCACATCACAAGGAGCCTTCATGACGTTACAAAGAAAAGAGTCATTCAGCGTTTGCTTGAGTGCTTCCTGGACCGTTGCTGAAATTGCTTTTGGAGGACTGAAGTTACAAGGGCAGGTCCTGATGAAGATAAGTGACCTCCATTTACCTTCTTTCCCTGTGTGGTTGCCACTTGTTGCGCTCTTCACAATTTTTGTGAAAGGGAGGAAGAGGATGTCAACCCTTTGTGGCTGGATGCAGCAAAATCTACTGAGAGCGCCATGCCTCAACCTGCTACACGTCCACAGTCGTCATCAGACAGTGAAGGCTTTTACTGAGTACATGGCCAACAACTTGCACACTACACAGACAGTTCTCTTAAACACAAAACACATGGCCATGACAGACACACAAAACATACTGCACATCATTGCACATGTAGATAAGGGACACCTAGTGTGATTATATGGCCTTAATTTGTAGTGATTGCTGTGTTTGTTTTTACACTGCAGACCCTGTGAGGATTTAAGGTGTAACTGGTCTGTAGTGTATAGCAGTCAGGATGAATTAAGGTAGGTTACTATAGATGGGTGTGCATACCATTCAGCTGTGTTAATGCTGACATAATGGGACCACTCCACCACACCACATAATGCACCACTCCTCTGAGTCCCTCCACCATCAGGGAAACCACATGGTCTGAGGAGCGGGCCAGGGATTCCATGATGGACAGAGGTCTTCTCACTGCTCCATGTGTGCAGCCAGCCAGTCATTCTGCCTCTGTTGCAACCGCTCCATGAACTCTTGCTGTTGGGCTACAGAGTTGCTGACCCTCCTCCTTTTCCTTACACTCCCATAATCTACAGAGACATACATCTGTGTTAAGGTTCACATTCCTGCAAGCAGTCTTAATCTTTAATGTATAAGAATCACAGTTGCTTATCAATAGGGCATACCACACTTATTCTCTAAGGAGTTCCAGGCCTTGAGGGAGTTGATGGGGGTGATGGGGGTGCATTGGGCTACTACTTGTGTTGTTGTGCTTTTATGTTCTGTAGTAGGCCTGCATTAGCATCTTCCACCTACACCTTATCTGCTCTACTGTGTGGTCAAAGTCCTCCTTTAGCATCTTCTTTGCCAGTTTTTTAAACATCTCCATTGCGGTTCTTCTGTCCATCCTGACACTTAAGTGTATTGAGCTCTTTAATGAAGAACATAAGAATACTCTCTAAATCACAACAAAGATGCTGCCTTTTCCTGTTCATTGTGCTACTGCTGCTGCATGCCGAACTGCTAACGCTGCTTGGCATGTTGGCAGATGAGATTTTGCATCTGCCAGTGGTGATTTCCTTTTCCACTCTTCACTCACACATGCACACTTGTAATACACAGATCAAGTCTGATGTCAGAGCATCTCTCCATACAGACACAGTGGAAAACCTAATACGGATTAGTGTTGAGGGGCCTAGCTTGGAGGACTTTGATGCAAGAGTGTGACAAACTGGTTCAACCAAGGGCAAATAAGGCTCAAAAAGGCCACATTATGCATGCTGGCCAACTGAAGGGCCTGGGCCAGAGAGGGCAGAGTATTTAAACTTGAGCAATTTCTGTTTGGTGTGTCAAGGTAAGCAAAGCCGGTGGACCCAAACGCAAGAGCAGCAAGGCACAGGAATTGAAGAAAAAAGTAATACTTTAATCCTGGACTCAGGCAGAACACAAGGAGCAAAACAACCAAGGCTACAACATGGGAATATTGACAGCAACACTGGGAAACTTAGACAAATGAACTGACAAAGAATAATGGGAAACAACAGGTATATATACACACTAGGAACTAATTACAGAAACAAGAAACACCTGGAGTGGGAAGGCACTGGGAAAAGGAGGGAAACACTAGGTTAACAACTGAAGCTACATCCACGCTAATCCGGAGAAATATGAAAACGTGTATATCCGTGTAAATTTTTTTCTTTCTTTAAATCGTTTTTAAAACTTTTTAAATCGTTTTCAGAACATTTTCAAAAAGTTGTCCATCCACACTAAAACGGTGAAAACACTTTAATATGCTGAATACACATGCGCAGTAGC
Source organism: Neoniphon sammara (assembly GCA_900302535.1). Lineage (NCBI taxonomy): Eukaryota > Metazoa > Chordata > Actinopteri > Holocentriformes > Holocentridae > Neoniphon > Neoniphon sammara. The sequence goes on along the minus strand of OMKZ01048543.1, from coordinate 17,790 downwards.
CTAATCTGAGGAAGCTATGCCACAAATTTATGTTTATAAGCGATATCAACAACACTTCTCCATCTACATCCATCATTACATTGCTGTGCATGAAGCCAACGATGTCACAGCTTTAAATATCAACACAGGAGTCGGACCGGGTCGGGTTTCTCATAAACGTATTGAACTGTGGCACCATAATTTAATTCCTATCACCACAATTTCAGAAAAAAATGCTGTTATGGTTGCTATGATCATTGTAGTGGTTTCTACCGTATCCTCTCCTCAGGCTGACACACACACACACACGCCTGTTTCAGTGCAAGGTCTGTGTATGATATGTCATGAAATTCTCTACAACGCCGATTTATCCACTTAGGAGAGCATTTTTGAAAAGCTCTGTTCTCAGTGGGTGAAAACGCCATTTTAGTGTGGACAGAAGGGCAAAACAGAGAAAAAAAGATGCGTTTTCAGGCTGAGAGAACGAGGGGTGTGGAAGGCAAAAACACAAGGGCTGGGCTGACGAGACTGATACAAGGCAGGTGTGCAGGGGAACACAGGCTGGGAAGGGCTACAGGGAAAAAAGAGGGACACATAGGACAGGAACAGAAGACAAAAACACAAGGAGTGAGAATACAAAAGTCCAAAACAGAAACTAAACCCCCAGAACACCAAGTCCATAACCAAGAGTCTATAATCAAGAGTCCCAAACATAAAGAGTCCATAAACCAGAATCATGACATGGAGTATCTATTTGAGTTTCATGCACTTTAAACAGCAGCATTTCAGTTTAAGTTATTAACATTTTGGTTGTATGCCCAAATACTTGTCTCTACTTGTGTGATATGTAATATAAATAAAATGAACATGTTTGAATAAATTACCGTCATTGTTTTTGCTCCCCAGAGACTACCCTAAAAAAGGCCAAATACTGTCAAATTGCAATGTGGGTGCAGGTGTGGAACATTTTATTTTTAATTTTTTTGTTTGCACCCAAATAATGTGCTGGTGCGCCTAAATTTACGGTTAGGTGCACCAGTGCCACCATTGTAAAAAGTCTGTCTGGAGCTGATATGTTTGTTTTTTTTATTAGACCACTAATCAGTGATGCCAGCCAGCAGCCAATTTACCACACATAAGGCTTCAACAATTCAGGTTATTCCTGCTGTTTCACAAAATTATTTCATTTTGTTGTGTCAAGTAAATAACATACCAATGCTTGAAAACTAGTGAGAAACAGATGAAGGCCACTCGTTAAATGTTAACGTTTAACACCTGTGGGTTGCATGATGCTATAGTTAGCCAGGAGAAGAGGGCAAGGCTGAGGCATATAGCAAAACAGCAAATGCAGCCTCTTGAAACACTGGGGCAGGCCGAGAAGGACAGACCCCACTAGCATAAGATAGTCATTTATATTTATATTCATATTTTCTCTGTTCATATTTTGCTTTTCACATCTTAACATGTCAGCTGGGGTAGTGTGTTAATTTTGTTTGTAAATGTGAGCATATCATATGTAACAGTACATTTGCACTTAATACATCAATACTACATCAGTACTTTATTTTGCTCAATCTTGTCATTCCTTTAGCTTGTGTCCAGCACCAAATGAATTCTGCACTGCATGAACACAGGAATGCATTACCTAAAGGTGGTTCATATGCTAAGGATTTGAATTAACAAAAAATAACAAAATAAATAAATCAATCAATAAATAAAAAGTACACTGAGCATAGATAACAAAGAGACAGAGAAGGTACAGTGAGACAGATTTCTGCATTTCTGAGATTTTGGGTTCACATTATTAACTCATCTTACGCTATTTTTTTTATTTTTTCTCACGTCTAGCACATAATATATTTAACAAAAGAGGAGCTAGTTGTGGCTTAAAAGAAGGGGCATCAGCTGGCATCCAAAGTATGAAAATGAAAATCTCATTACTATGGTAAAAGTCAAACACTATTCATACACTGTTTTCTGCTCAAGTTATTATTGTTTTGCAGGGGTGCCAACAGGAATTTTGGGCACCATTACAATTTCATGAAGTCAGCCCTCACCTCATTTGCCATAACACAACCTGTCACAACATTAAAACCCAGCAACATTTTCATACCCAGCTCTTAGCTAGGAATGAGAATTCAAGCAAAAAGATTCTGTGTCAAATACTGTATGCAGTGTTATGTGTAAACTGCCTGAACTCTTTATAATAAAACAATGACAGAATTGTAAGTGAATTGTGCAAGACCATAGTTGGAAAGGACAGCCATTGTCTCCTCAGTGGTCTGAGCTGTATGAATGGTGGGAATTTTTGCGCTGCCAAGAATAACAGATGAAAGTTTTGACTGCTCATTGACGTAACTGACAGCTGACTCCTAAATTAGCATCCATATTTATTGATAACCATGTCAGCTGTCAGACACACATGTACCTCAGCTTTGGCCCTCTTTTTTTGCCTCCTGAAACCTTGATGCAGCCATGCTCTTGAGGGCCTTTCTGGTGGGAGGATATATTTGGGATCAAGCTTATTTACAAAAGCTGTGTAAATCCCTCATCTCCAATCATGAAAACTGGCTGTAAATCCATGACAATCACACTGACCAGTGCCTAATCCAGCTCTTCTTGTCTGCTTGTTAAATGACAAATATTTATTATAATTATTGTTTATCCTCAGAAAAAGCACTGAGGGAAGGCCCCTCATTTACAGTACTGCCCAGTTTTACACAATAAAACCCAAGTAACAGTGAAATACGAAATGAAGTATAATTTCAGTGTTGAACATACCACAATTATAAAGCATGATTAAAAACATGAGATAATAAAAAAAATCTATATATAAATAATTAAAAATCAGTCCAATTTAAAGGAATTTTGTAATTTGGTGCAGTAGTAGGAGGCGTCATAGTGAAAAGCAGTCTGACCAAGGATAGAATTTAAAGACTAAGCCAGTTCTGGAAATGAGTACAGTAATTCCAACTGGATTGTGTTAAGAGACAGTAGTTGTGTAAAAAACAGTAGATTGGAAGGCAGCCGACCTAGCAGTACCTTATACATAAATATGTGCCATATAGATACATAGATACATAGATAGATAGATAGATAGGTAGAGATTAGATGAGACAGATTTATTTATGGTGTATTTCACCAACACTACACACTTTGCTGAAACCCATCAAACAAAGGGGTCAATCAGAATGATCTGAGCCCTCTAAACATCATATACCCAGTACAAATTGGACATGAGGTAAAGTAAGACCTGTAATTTGGTTGTTTCGACAATATTGTGTCATGATTCTGTCTTTTGGACTCTTGTGTTCTTTGTGTTTGGGATTTTAGGTTATGGACTTGTGTTTTGGGGGTTTAGTTTCTGTTGATGGACTCTTGTGTTTCTTGTTTTGGTTTTCTGGCCCTGCTCTGTTTGGCCCTCCTGTTTCCCTGTAGCCCTTAATTCCCAGCCTGTGTTCCCCTGCACACCTGCCCTGGGTTAGTCTCGTCAGGCCTGCCCTGGTCTTGTTGCCTGCCACACCCTCGTTGTCTCACTTGTTACCCAATCCCAGTGTTTCCCTCCTGTTCCTAGTGCCTCCCCACTCCAGGTGTGTCTTGTTCTGTGATTAGTTCCCTGTGTATATATACCTGTCAGTTTCCTTTGTTCCCTGTTGGTTTGTTTGTCTTGCTTCCCTGTGTTGCTTCCAGTGTTACCAGTGATTCCAGTGTTCCTCGTGCCTTGCTCATTCTTGTATTTTTTGTTTTTTACTTTATTAAATAGTTATTTTCCCTCAGTCCCTGTGTCCTGGCTCTCGTGTTTGGGTCCACCTGCTTTAGTAAACTGTGACATACTGAGCATGCTGTTCCTGTTCTTTAACTATTACATTTCCAAACTAAATGTCAGAACAGGTAGAAAGTGGACAACAATGTTGCATCTACTCCAAATTAGTTAAGTGTCTGAAGAAAGAACAAGTTCTGATTCCCTTTTTTACAAACTGCATCCAAATTTGCCTCAAAATTCAACTTGTTATACAATAGTGCCAAGGTATTTTTTTGATATCTACAAATTCAGTGTGTGTAAGCTGAGGTGGGTTGCTCTGAAATTCAATGACCATCTCTTTGCGCTGCCTTAACTTTTCCCTTTCTTTCTTTTTCTTTTCTTTTTTCCCATAAGAGAGTTGAAGGCGAGTAGTGGGCCTTAAAGACATAAAATGTTATCAAAATTTTATGTTTATGTTCTATTTTTAATCACCACTAATGCATTGCTTGACAGATCTTAATAGACTTGGTCTCTGGAATCAGCCCAAACGTTATTTTTGGATATTTCTCCATCTCTGTATATGACTTCAGTTTGAGTGCATGGTTGAACAAGAGTGGGTAACACTTGCTTATTAGACAACTGGCAAATAGTGTACTGTATTTCAACAACACTCCATGTTTAGTGGTAATGTTAAGATCTGGGAGCCTTGGAGAGAATACAGTTGTGTTCCAATCTGCTGTATCTGACAAGACATCAGCACAGGAGAGATAAAGGCAGACTATAGTGCTGATGAGTAAATGTGCCATGTCATGATGCTCGATTAGGAATAGAATTGTAGCGGACAGACCTCCTGAACCCAAGTGTCTGGTAAGAGTTTGATGCCTGATGCCTGGTGTATAGCTGTTTATCTCCAGACAAGTGTCTACAGCATTCAGGTTGAGGATGGAGACAAAATGGATGTGCGTCCAAAGCTCTGTCATGAAATTAGCTGCAAGGACCAGTGACCAAAGTGTATGTCACGGCCACAACCCAAAGCCTGCACTGGCTGTGAGGGGGGCCGTCGAGAAGGCTCTCGATACATTGGACCTCAGACTCAGCAGCAAATTGCTATGTTGGAGGAGGTTGGAGGGCTTTGGAGAACAACTTTCAAGTAGCCACCCAGTTCTGCAAAGCCCTTGGCTGACCCAGGAAGTAAAGTTAGGCCATTGATCAAGCTGTTTTCAGCAAGGGTGGTGTAATGATAAGCTCAGATGGAAATATTTTGGGAACTTCTAAACTTGACAGACATGCCCTATATTCACAGAGAAATGCAGAGAGACTCAGGAGGAAATATTTAGAAAATGCTTTATCTCTTGATCCTTTGGGCCCAAAGATCCACCAATCCCTTGACATACATTCAGTCACAGAGAATCTCGTTCTTAACTGTATTGTTATATGCAGATGACATATGTGTATATTTCATGTCCATGTTCATGTTCATAGTGGATGGGTCCAGCTTGATATCTAATGATAAGAACAATTTTAATAAGTCATCATTGCTACCATTTAACTGTACAAAAAACAATTTAGTCCTCTTAGTTAGGGTTAGGGTTATCAAAGCATTTTATTTGCCTGCAGTTCTTTGACCATAAAGAAACTGGTTTTGAACTGAAAACCAGATAGCAAAAGCTGAAATAAAAAGGAATCTCATATCCCCATGTAAGTAAGAAATGCTGCAGCACTAAATTCCAAGTAATGTGTAAAATGTGGTCCAATAATAACTTCTGCCACACAAACCTGGCAACTGACTGAAACAGTACACATCACAACAAAAACATTGCTTAAACTTAAAATAACTTAAATCATCAGTTTATAAACTACAAACTTATTCACAGATTTTAACTGACCTCTGTGAAACAATGCCATTACATGTGACCTGTGAAATTTAAAAGCTATTGGTACCCATATGTACACAATGCCCAGAAGTTAAAAAATCTATAGGAATGTATGGCTCACCATATGTTAACATTAATTTGAAAGTTGATACCTTGTCTCCCCAGTATGATTTCATCCTTTAAAACTCAGAAAAGCCGAGAAAAGATTATGGCTCACAGGCATAACCATGCCCATAAACCTGTAGTTGAATTATATTGGAAAATTCTTTTCTCTAGTAAAAACGTATTATCTAATTTTGTTTATTTTTCCATTTATTTCATTTTGCTATCTTTTTCAGCATGTATGTGGGGGTATTTATGGATGTACATGCATGTGTGTGTAAATTTGTGTGGCTTGATAGATGTGTAAACATAGATGGTTTGTGTAGATGGCGCTACATGTTTGTATGGGGATGGAACGTGGACATAGCTGTAAGTGGTACTTCAGTAGTTGTATGTTTGATGTACTGGAGGAGTGTAATGTGTGTGACGATAATATTTGTGTGGGTAATAAGCAGGGTAGCAGTTTGCAATGAGGAAAGAAGGGGAAGATTCAAGAGGGAGGTTGTGTGTTGTGATACCGTACCAATAATAGCTATAGTATCTAAGCCCAAGTTACTTTATTATATCATGTTATTTACTATAATACCACAATCTTAATCTTTTTCAAATGTCTCCAGAATCAAGGATTTTCAATTTGGTGATGCAGAACGGATAGAGAATGCAATTTCTAAGGAAGGCACAAAAAAGAGACCAAGGTCTCATTGGCTGTAACATTTCAATGCAAAAACATCATATAGAATGAGGTGTTTTACACACAAACAACAGCTGTCTTATTTTGTCTTCAGTGCTTCAATAGATTGCATTCCAAGCATTTGAATGTAACAGGACAAACAACACTTTTGTAACACAGGTTGGACCGCCTGTGTCACAAAATATCTCAGCAACATAACATTTACTTGATAATACAATATATTTCACACTGTTTTTCACGATAAATCAAATATGATATTTTACAAATAGTTTTAAATGCTGTTGTAGATAAACATGCAACTTTTGAGAAATCCAGTTTAAAAGACAAATCAAATCCTTGATTTACTTCTCAACTATTTCAGTTAAGGACCAAATCTTGGGCACAAGCCAGAAAAACTATTGAACCATTGCATTGGCTTGCCTTTTAAGCAGCTGAGGAATAAATGCACTGCTGCTGCTGTCAGAAAAGCTAAATCTGAATTCTGCATTAACTCAGCTGACACCCAAATTCTGTCAGTGAATTCAACTAATCATAATAATAGTTCCTCTCATGGTGTAGTGTCTGATAGTAATGACTGTAATCTTTTCTGTTTTCAGCAGTCATTTTTCAACCTCAGGTCACCTGTTTGATAATTTGTGCTCTTTAAATGCGACCCTGACAACAACTATTACCCCTCAGCCAGTGGTTTGCCACTGGCTTCTTATTTCAATGTCCTCTTCCTTAGTTCACATGCACTTTGTGAGGCACTTCTAAGCATTGACTCCAATACATTAATACACTCCAAGACATCCAATACTGGTGAGGATCATCTTAATCCATACTTTCTTAAGCTGTCTCCCATTTTTATGCCTTATTTTATAACTTTTTTTTTTTTTTTTTTTTTAGCTGCAGCCGCAGTTTTTACCTTAGGAGCCTGAAATTTGGCATGGAGGTCAAGTGTGTGTGTATATGTGTGAAGGTGTGTTTTTCTGTTCATGCCATTTGGCTAAAAGGGGGCGTGGCAATGGGAGTGGCCTATTGTAAACATTTCCAAAAGGATTCACAGACTTGCACAAGATTTTGTGCCACAATCATTGTCATGAGCCAAAGGACAGCTGATTGACAGATAGACAGACATGCACATACACACACACTTTCATTGTTGACAGTTTGCCCCGCCCCTACACTTTAGCCACGCCCCTTTCATAACTCATGAACTATTTGTCATAGACTCAGCAGAGTTCCTTTTTTATTGGTGTGGGTTAGCCCTGCCCCCTATACTAAAGCTACACCGCTTTTCATGACTCATGTTTTTTTTCAGGCACTTGTTAGCCCCACCCTCTTGTTCTGTTGGTCCACCAGTTAATTGCTGCACAAAAATCTCTGTTCATTGGTCCACATGCTGTGCCCATCCTGTATCAACCACAACTTTCTACCTATGAGGCTGAAATTTGCCATGGAGGTCAAGTGTTTGTGAAGTGTGTGTGTGTGTGTGTGTGTGCGCGCACGTGTGTGGTTGCAGCTATTGTAAATCTGTGCTTGTTAATTGAAGATAGATAGATAGATAGATAGATAGGTACTTTATTGATCCCGAGGGAAATTCAAGAAGCATCATATCTATACATTGCAAGCTCTGGGTTTGCTTTTTGTTGATGCATAAAATCCTGATTCTTTGGCAGAAAATAACTGTTTTGTGATATTTAAATTTAGGTCCTGGAAATTCATGCTGTGATGATAAATAC
>OMKZ01048539.1:7232-17635 GCA_900302535.1 Neoniphon sammara | reverse complement strand
GCTTTCATGTGTTTTGCACTGAGGAGAGACTTCCGTCTAGCCACTCTGCCATGAAGCCCAGATCGGTGGAGGGCTGCAGTGATGGTTGCCCTTCAGGAACTTTGTCCCGTCTCCCCACAGGATCTCAGGAGCTCAGTCAGAGTGACCATCGGGTTCCTGGTCACCTCTCTTACTAAGGCCCTTCTCCCCCGATTGCTCAGTTTGGCTGGGTGACCAGCTCTTGGAAGAGTCCTGGTTGTCCCAAACTTCTTCCATGTGAGAATTATGGAGGCCACTGTGCTCTTGGGAACCTTCAGTGCAGCAGAATTTTTTTTGTAGCCTTCCTCAGATCTGTGCCTTGCAACAATCCTGTCTCTGAGCTCTGCAGGCAGTTCTTTTGACCTCAGGGCTTGGTTTTTGCTCTGATATGCATTGTCAGCTGTGAGGCCTTCTATAGAGAGGTGTGTGCCTTTCCAAATCATGTCCAATCAATTTAGTTTACCACAGGTGGACTCCAATCAAGGTGTACAAACATCTCAGCAACAATCAAGAGAAATGGGAGGCACCTGAGCTAAATTTCAAGCGTTGTTGTAAAGGGTCTGAATAAATATGTCAAAGTGATATTTCAGTCTTTCCTTTTTAATAAATTTGAAAAAAATTCTAAAATTCTGTTTTCACTTTGTCATTATGAGGTAGCATTGATTGTAGATTGTAGCATCAGGCTGCAACATAACAAAAGTGAAAAAAGTGAACGGGGTCTGAATACTTTCTAACCTCAGACTGGGCCGAAGGTTCACCTTCCAACATGACAGTGACCCTAAGCACACAGCCAAGACAACACAGGAATGGCTTAGGGACAACTCTGTGAATGTCCTAGAGTGACCCAGCCAGAGCCCTGACTTGAGCCCTATCAAACATCTCTGGAGAGACCTGAAAATAGCTGACTGAAGTCAGGGGGTGTCACCCTATTTTGTTTCTTGTGAACTTGTGGGCCTGTAAAGCCCTTTGGGACTGTAAACAGTGATTTTGGGCTCTAAATAAACATGAACTTGAACTTGTTTTAAATATTAATTGATAGCGTTCTCTGTCACTTGTTGTGTGGAACTGAAATCCACACAAGAGAATGTACAATGTACTCCACCAGAAAATAGTACCTAAAGAAAAGATTGTTTTTGGAACTAAATTAAAAAAGTCCAAAACTTCTTAACATGGCTATGAATGTTAGCCAGAGTAGCAGAGAATTTTAAGGTAAGTTTGTCGCCTGAAAATTTTAATATTATAAAATTGGTTAATATTCTAAATCTGAAAAAGTATAGTAAGGTTTCAAAAATGGTCAGTAGTTACATGAAACAGGCATGCGTGCAATAAGTTAGCTAAAACATGCAAAAACAGTGTTACAGTCCTTTAACATGCCATCGCTAGCTGCTACTACACTAGCTTCCACTTCTTATGCTAGCTAGTGCACAAATCAGCAGATTGTGATGATTATGATGGTTAAATGGCCAGATATTATGCTTAGCTATCTAACAAACTGACATTATGCAAACAGAAAGTCAGTCAGATGAATCAGTGATGAAATGATGAGCTCCCAGTCAAAAAGATAAGCAAGATATGCTTATCTCAGGATACTGTTTCATTCCCAATATGCTGTTTGTGATTCAATACAACTGCAGTATGACGTAACAAATGAAAGTTCAATGACAACAAACCATAACTGTGCATAATTATGTTTATTTATGAGCCACAAATCTTTCAAACAGTGGCACTAGCTTGATAGAATGTCATCAGTGCAAATAATATAATATTAATGGAGAGCTTGGGAAATTATAATGGGCGAGCTGCTACATTTATGATTACTACAGTAAAATAAAATATATCTGATGTCCTGATTCCATTTTCTGCCATTCTCTTGCATTATATTGAATTTTGATATATTGTCCGATCATCCCTAGAAATGGCCTATGTCCATTCAGTAGAGTTCTGTTGAGACAGTCAAGTTCCACATTCAGGAAAACAAAGCTGGAAAGAGAATAAATCAAGATAAATCAAAGGAGAGCTTGAAATGGGGAAGTGCGATAGATGTAGAGAAGTCGGGGGAGGTGAAGGGATGAGAGCTTGAGAGCAGAGCAGATGGGTGCTCAGTGTTGGGACCAAGGGTGAAGGTGGCTCAAAGTCTGGGAATAGCCCCGGGTCTAATTTGCAGTTAGTCAGATGTGCTCTGGTGAACAGCGATAGGCCAGACTCTAATGTTAAATCCTCAGACTAGCTGGCCGGAGCTCAGGAGGGAGTCTGAGGACTGTGCCCTGTATTAATTGCAAGACGTAATTTGCTTAATCACAGCATGACCCCACCATCTGAATTGTAAATTTGAAGTGCTTTTGCATGTAATTGCAATTGGCTACTATTACATTTGGTTACATAATGATGCCTATCAAGTTTGACTACATATCTGCCGCACCATAAGAAACACAGAGATGTAATTTATTTGTTTTGTTTTTGTTTTGGCTGTTTGGGTTTTCTGCATTCCTCGTTTGTTTCTGTAGGCTTGCATTTACTTTTGATCATATGGCTACTGTTTGCATTTTCATTGTGGTTGTTTAATGGCTGATACAATTCACCTATTTAGCTATGCTGTCATAAGGCCCCCTGTTGTTGAAATATTTTTGTGCCTTCCTTTTAAACCCCTTAATATCTGATTTTCCCTGAAATTTTCCAACTTCAAAGTTAGAAAAAAAAAACAAAAAACAGAGGGACGCCATTGTTTTATGGCTGCAGGATTACATCAAATAGAAAATACCTACATGTCTCGTGCATCATTTTATACACATTTCCCTGGAATTCAGCGGCACATTTTTGGATTGTACTTTTGGAAACCATGGGATCTCCATTAGCATTGAAAATAAAGTTCTGTGGGTTTGACCAACGCTCGGGCACACTGCAATGATATACCTACCGGTACATCGGGCAGGTACTAAGGGGTTAGTAAAAACACCAGACTCCCAGTTAATATTATAAATGTCCTGGTAGAGATGGATTACGTTTAGTATGACACTTGTATGGCATGCTATGTAGAAACCGGAGGACATGTAGCAGACTCCAGTGTGGTCCTAAAGCATTCTCCTTCTCTACAGCTGATATATTCACTCCATTAATCTCCTCACTCGCATGTAGTTATATTTCTTTTCTCCATCCAGGTGCATGTTTTCTTGCGGCTTTTTTGTCTTTACTGGCCTTATAATTAGACCGTTACACCAGACAAAGAGGTTATAATAGACAGTTACAGCCTTATGGAATGGTTTCAAAGAAATATTCAAAGAAAATTTGGTAGATGAAGTGAGGGAGTGATTGAAGCTGTCGCCTTGTTGTCTCTCTTTACATGGAACCAGAAAGCCCTGTACAGTGTTTGTGTTTGCATGAATGTGTGGTAGCTCTCTGTGGTGTTCTGGTACTGGCTTGCCTTCTGTTTTGTCAGGTATGCAAATCTGCATCATGGTCCTGACTTTGATTTTGGTTAGCTGTAGCCCTGTTTTTCTGGAATTTCTACCTTCCAGGTTTGAAGGTGAAATAAGATAATGTAATATGCATTTATTGCTCAGGCAGTTCCTCACAATAAAGGATTGTGTTTCCTCTTCACAGACAGATAATAAACTTGTCAATGTCAGTTCATGTCAGATACACAGTGCTGTTTATGCCCTGAGACTGTTATGTTTTTCCAGTTCACAATCAATTCACTCATTTTGACAAGCTCGATGCCTCCTGTGATGTTGGTGAATTGATGCATGAATTTTAATTTTTCTCAGGAGTATGACTTGTTTTTTTTTGTTTTGTTTTGTTTTTGTTTTCCAGTAATGCACAGTCCAACATTAATATATTACGTTCATCTGCTTGTTAACAATGATGAATTGTGAATGGGTAACACGTTTCTTGATTTGCTTACGGTAGGTCGATGTGTTTGACGTCTTTCTTGCTCTTTGTCATCGTTTTATGTCTTTCATTTGTATGATTGGATTCTGTTTTTGTTTTGTTTTTTGCTGCTACCTGCATATTAGAAAAAAGAGTGGTTACAGGGATGGGTATAGTGGAAACTTTTGCACATTTTATTGAGTTTTCCCCCAAAACCTAGTGGCATACCTGAGATCCAACTGTTTAGTGATCTTTCAGCAGCTTCTTTATACCTCAAAAATCAGTATCACGGCCAAAAATCACTAACACAAATATTTTTTTGATACCCAGTCCTGGCCTGCTCTTTAGGTAGTGAAGCTCAAGGTCAGAAGGAAACCTTGTGTATTAGAAGCGTGACACCTGCGTACTGCCTCTGTTGCAGGGAGAAGTGGTGTCACATGACGCAGGAGGAGAGGGACGACAGCTCCAAAATCGATGAGAACATCGCCTTCGGCCAGCTGGGGTGAGGAGGCGGCCACCATGTTCTCTAATCACTGCTAAAATGTAGCCTTTGATCTGCAGCTATCGACAGCATCAGCAGGTTGCTGAGGGAGGCCACCTAGTGGTAAAGTGCCTCTGAGCAAATGCACTTAACCCTCATCCATCTGTAATGTGCAAATTTAGTGTAGTGGGATTTGGGGTCAAAAATCTTACACAAAAGTACTTTCTCTAACAAACTGGAGTGGATATTCAAAATTCAAACAATTTTGTTCGTTTAAATTTCATTTAGCCCCTGTTTTTCAGCACGTTATATCTTTTCAATTTGTTAATTGACTTCCCAAGTACAATTAGAGTGGTGGTAGTGTACCTTGTAGTTACATATAAAATGATGGAGGGTTTATTTTTTCTTCTCCTTCTATGAGTAACACAGGTAGTCCACTCTGAACTCCACACTCTAAAATCCCATTAAGATGTATTGAAGCAGTCTGGCATCAGACGTCCTAGCAAGAGAGATAAAATTACAGTAGGAAAAAAATGTCGAAATGCATCACTGTTACCTAAAGATAAAGGCCGAAAAGTGGAATGTTTTTGTCATTTGAACATTATAGCCCAAGTGAATAAAGTAGATGGATACTTTATAGATTTTTCAGTTATTGGAAAAATATATTGTGTTACAAATTTCTTGAATATCCATTCCGCTTTGATCGAAAACTGTTTTGCGCAGTTCTTACGCCAAAAATTCAAAATAAATCTACTTTGAAGTGGTTTTGTTGGATACATAAATGTGGAAAGAAGTCAAGGTACATGAACAGTTTGTGCAGTCGCTGCATGAAACCAACATTACACCTATGCTTGCAAAGATAAACCACAAATATATATCAGAACATAAGGTAAATGTAAAGGCAAATGAATACTCATAGTTGACTTATAATTTATAATAAATCTATTATTGGTGCATACACTATTCCTTTTAGTGTGTGGTAAAATGAGATGTCAGTTCTTTAGAGGAATTATAAATGGGGAATGTGTGTTGTGTGTTTGACGATCCCCCTGTGCACCGTGATGAGTTTGACCCATTTGTGTATTTTCAGAACATTCACCCATAACATGCTGGCTTTTGGGCTCAGTAAGAAACTCTGCAACGATTTCCTGAAGAAGCAGGCAGTCATCGGGAATCTGAACGAGGGTAAGGCCAAAACTGGAAAATCCAGTTTAAAACACTTAAACAAGTGTGAAAACACAGGTGTTACTCATGACATTGATGAAGGTTCTGTTCCATTTAAGTGTAGCAGAGTCTTTCAAGTGAGTCAGCATGAACAATATCAGGACCCTGGCTCTGTTAATGGAACTGAACCTTCATTCATGTCATTAGTAACACCTGTGTTTACCTGCTAAAAAATGGCTGTTGTGAAAGAGCTAAATTGGCAGTATGAGATAATTGAAAAACTACAATACCCAGCAACCCTGTAAAATGATAAATTGCACTTTGGCATCAACAAAATCATGTTTATTGTTAAAAGAATACACAGTTTTTTGAGATTGGCCTGTTGATCAACTTGTGGAACATAGACACAAAGTGGCATGCACTATGTTGAGTTATAGTAGTGCTTTCCAAAGGAAGGAGGCTGACCTTTTAGTGTTGAAAAAATGGCTGTATGTTCATAAATTGAAAAAAAATGCCAACGGATCCTGTCTTTCCCTCTGCAGAGCAGTACAAGCTGCTGAGCGACCACATCGAGAAGATGGCGGCAGAGTGAGCTCCAGGACTGCAGGCTATGTTCCAAAGCCTCGACGCGACGGACTGACAGCACACACACACACACACACACACACACACATCAGCAACGTCTCAACATCTCAGTGTCACAGTGACCGCCAACCGTCCATTTGACCGGTGTCCCGTAGGCGTGACGCTGTTTGCTGGAAAATAGATGTACCCAACTCTAGTCAACTGTGCCGTAGCTGTAGCTGTAACTCCTTGCCCTGAAAAAGCAATAATACATCATCAGCCCACTGCAGGACCTGTGATCAGCTTCACACATGCTAGAAGCACAAAGGAAAAGATTTCGACATCCTTTACATAATGTTAGACCTTTCTCACAGCAGCCATTTTGACATGAAATAGCAGGTAAACACAGATGTTACTCATGACGTTAATGAAGGTTCTGTACCTAAATAGAACAGCGCTTTGATGTGATTAGCAACACCTGTGTTTACCTACTATTTCATGTCAGAATGGCTGCTGTGAGAAAGGTCTATACAAATACACACCCTGGGTTTATGTATAAAACATCACACACACACAACTTATAGTATCTGTATGTTGTTTTCAGCCATTACAGCATAACAGTAGCAGTGTGCAATATAACCAGTATACACCAGACCTTGGTCAAATAGTATGTAACAGTAATTCTTTGCATTTGTTGTGATCTGCTTGCAGCACCAGATGGGTGCATTTATGTGAATTCAGACAGTGTCCTGTACATTTTCAGTCACAGAGGAGCAACTTCGATTGATGATCAAACGCTTTGCTGTGATTGGCTGCGCTTCGTGGAACATTGTTTTGTCCTAGTTGGCCTGGAAAAACAAACATGAACATGTTAACGTTCTCAATAGCATTTTTTTGAATTGCCAAACAAATCTATACACACAGTTATTTCCTTCCATGCCTTCTTCTCCAGTCTTCCTCCAGTGTGCTCACGTTAAGAGACGTGCTAATACCTGTTTTAACCCCCTTTTTTTGTAACTTTTATCCTGGCACCCACTTTACAGTCCAGTAGTGTCATTTTTGTGTATTTTATTAGAGACTTTATGATACCGATGGGATCATTAGAGATTCCCTGTCCATCCAAAGTGCCTTCCATTTACCTTATCTTTATCTTCCGATGCTATTCCCAGCTGTTCCACCAAGCCCTAACAGAGCAACTGCACCTGAAACTACAAAGATCACTCTTATAGATTCCCTGGTCAAGTGTAGCTGTTCTTTTTTTATTTATTTATTTGTTGTTGTTGTTTGTTTTTTTTAGATATACAGACAAATCCTCTCTTCCCCCCAAACTTCTTATGCACGCAAATTCAGTAAAGAAGTATCTGTGTTTTTGGTGATGCTCTGAAATAGCTATTTTATTGTATTTGTTCTAGATTCAACAGTAGGCATGTGTAGATATACATTTAAGAACCGGGAGCATGGCTAAACATGCCAGCCTTGTAACAAAAAAAGAAAAAAAAAATAACTAAGTTGGTCCACGTACTACCATGTAGTCTTTCACGTCCTACAGCGTCTGCAGTGCTATGTGCATGCATGTCTAACTATATTTGCATGTGTGAAATGCATCGAGCAAATACAAGCAGGTGATGTCTGCTGGCTGTGCTGCTGTAGGCGACCACTGCGGGGCAGCATTGTGTCTTCGGAGCACTTCTCAATGAGAGGCGATGCTCTTGAGGGAGTCAGGAAAAAAAAAACACCCATCGCTGTTTCAAGAATATATAAATGTGTGCTTTTTATGACTTTCATGCCAGGAATATGGACTTTCTGACAGGTTGGAATATAGAATTGATAGTCTGTTGTAATCTATTGTGAGTACCTTTTCGTTTTGTAAATACTGTACATTTTACTCTCTGTACGTCCAAAGACCATCGTGTCACTACTGTTTGCAAATTGTGGGTCTTATCGGCTAATGAACTGCCTTAGTGTAAATGCATAAATGATTGATGTAAATGTGTATTGTGATCCAGGTGGAACATATTTGTCTAATTATGGTTATGACCTTGAAGTGGCCTAATAACCCCACCATTCCCATTTGAAGAGGTCCATAAATGTGTTGGCATACAGTGTTGTGCAATAACCTTTAACCTTCAATCATTCCTCCAAAGTGTTCATTCTCTCTCTCTCTCTCTCTCTCTCTCTCTCTTGTCATGTTATCTCTGATATGTTGTTTGTGTGTTTTGCTCACAGTGTCTCCTGTATTGTTTCCCGCTGCATGTAAGCCAATTTTTAAACTTCCAATAACCCGTTTTGTGTTGACTTTGTGTCCAGAACGGCTGAACACTCATGACTCCCGCCCAGTCTTTTTGTTTTGTTTTGTTTTGTTTTGCTGATGTGACCTTTGACCTCACCATGTTGCATGTTGATGTTAATGCCTTGTACACCCTTCTGGCCTCTGTCTGGACACTTAGAAAGATCTCCCTCATCTGGATGGGTTTATCCAGTTTGGCTGAAATATTTACCACTGTATATTGTCTTTCTAGATCAGTGTAAGTACAAAAGCAGTTTGGACTCAACATTTAGTCTCCTGCTTTGATTGATGCCTTTTGTATTTGTACTGCATGGCCAATGCATGGTCTGTTCCTGGATTGAACATATCTGTGGTGTTGTGTTTTACACTGTGAGAAATGAAGGTATTGTTTTATCAAGAGTAGCAATAGTCTGTCTTGTGTTTAACTGGCAAAACAAAGGTTGGCCTTGTTGACTTTGGCATCAACCAAATTATGTTTATTGTTAAAAGAATACGCAAAGGTTTTTGTTTTTTTTGTTTTTTTTTGAGACTGTCCTGTTGGTCAACTTGTGGAAACATAGACACCAAAGTCATTCATGTGTCCCCGGTAGATTGTCGACTCATGCTAACACTTTAGCATACACTGTGTTGAGTTATAGTAGGCTTCCAGCATTATCCAAAGGAAGTAAGAAGACCTTTTAGCATTAAAAGGTTTTTTAGTGATTTTTATTATATGGCCTCTATGTTCATAAATTGGAAAAATGATAAATAAATATCAGTTGATATAGCCAGGTTTATTTTTCAACTACTTGGGGTACAATGACTTTTAGCTCTACGGTCTCCCGTAACCCACCACCTAAACTTCCTGTGGAAACTGAGAAAATAGTCCCTGCTATTTCAAGATGGAATATTCTTTTTGTGTTATCTGTTTGTAAATTTTGCCTTTCTGCTACACAGAACTGCCAGACTTAACCACGTATTCTTCAAGATTACTTATTGAAATTTAGATCTGCTACAAGTGCTCATTTTCACACTTTCGAGGTGTTGCTACCTACTATCACTCAACATAAGGTATGCTAAAGTGTTAGCATGGTGCACTACAGGGACACCTGGATGTTGTAGGTGACTATGTTCTCTTCATGTAACACCTAACAGGACAGTCAACCACAAACTTGGCGTATATCTTTCAACATAGCAACTTCTCTGTTATCTATGCGTAAAAGGTTTTGGAAGTGTGTTACACAGGGATGTTACTGCAGGGGAAAAGTAAAGAAGGTTCAATATGTGTGATGTCCTTATTTCATTGTGCAGTTGTCACACTTGCATGGACGTGTTGTCATCAGTAATGCTGGATCAATTTGTTGATGCTGTAATAAATGTATTTTTTGATGTCAACACTTTTTCGAAGGTTTTTGTGTCTGTGTGGCTCGTTAGTTTGTTCACTAGCTTGTCACAGTACGTGTGTCGCCGATAGCCCATATTTTGTGCCGATAATAAATATCGTTTAATAAAACTATGATCATTTTCACGCCAAAAAATTCAGTATTCAGTGTTTCTCCCAGATTTCTATTCTTGTCATGGTGGAGAAGCCTCTGAAACAGCATTTAGACCATAACCAAAACTGAATTTAAATGCATGACAATCATAACAACAATAGCGTCATGCACACTTACGTGCATGAACGCTAATGTGTGATCCGAATGTTGCATTAGCATCACATATATCAGGGCTTCCCATAGATAGGCGGTGTAGTATTGATCAGTTCTACAATAAATATGTGATCAGTCGAACTATAGTACATATCAGAGGTAAATAACACCGATGGGGCCATATGCCATTTTAAATAAAAGGCCCATGACAGCTCTGTATATTGGTAAACTGATTTATGGATTTATGGGTCTAACCCTAAGATGGAACTTTATTGATCCCTCATGGTGAATTATGTTTTGGCATGGAAATAATAGCATTCAGCAGGGAAAGAGAAAATAGAATATCTAAAAAAAAAAAAATAGTGCACACCCATGCACTTTCCTGTGTGTGTTGTGG
>OMKZ01048538.1:0-12662 GCA_900302535.1 Neoniphon sammara | reverse complement strand
GGAGTCATCCTGTCCTTCCGCTCCCTGGCTCAGGAAGCTCTGCGAGACGTAAGACACACACACACATACACACACATATAAACACATGTTCTCACACATACAGAAATTAATGTAAATGCATGTAAAGATCAGAAAATGTCTCTCTCAGTCCCTCTCTCTTCACCTCTGCTTGTAGGTTTTGTCTTGTCATATTCCATTCCTGGTCAGTTCAGTGGAGGATTTCAAGGACCACATCCCCCGAGAGACGGACATGAAGGTAACCCATACCGAAAGGCGCAAACGCTGAAATATTGCACACACTCAGAAAAACAGTGGAAATAATATTCAACACTATATCATTCTCTCTCCTTGTGTGTGTGTGTGTGTAGGTGGCTATGAATGTCTATGAGCTGTCGTCAGCAGCCGGTTTACCCTGTGAGATCGACCCTGCACTGGTGGTGGCTCTGTCTTCACAAAAGAGTGGTGAGACACACACAAACACTCGATAAACACTCACACACACACACACGCACGCACAAAACAAGAACACCATGTCTCCTAATGGCCATCGCATGTGTGTGTCTGTGTGTGTTTAGAGAACATCAGTCCAGAGGAGGAGTATAAGATCGCCTGCCTTCTGATGGTGTTTGTGGCCGTTTCCATGCCAACACTGGCCAGCAACGTGATGTCACAGTACAGCCCCGCCATAGAAGGTAGGTGGCCATGTTGGAAGACATGGACAGTTGCGTGTAAAATCAGTATTAGGAAAAAACATGGAACTGGTAAGGAGCAGAGGAGTGCACTCCTTGCCAGAAATTATTGTTCAAATTTGCTCATCAACCCATCTATCAATTTTCCATACCTGCTTGTTTCTCATCAGGGTTACATGGTTTGGGGCCTATAATAATTTATTTATACAAAGTTAATTTATTAGACCAGCATGGTCCTCTTTTTCTTGCAGCTCCTGTTTTCCTTCTTTTACTAACTGTGTGTCTGCTGCCCCCAACAGGCCACTGTAACAACATCCACTGCCTGGCCAAAGCCATCAACCAGATCGCTGCAGCTCTCTTCACAATTCACAAGGGAAGCATAGAGGACCGTCTGAAAGAGTTCCTGGCTGTAAGACGCATAAATACGACTTCCTTTAGTTTTAACTGATCTCTTTGTCACCTTTTATTTTTAATATTGCATTAAGTATTACAAATTATTATACAGTTTCTGTCTCATAAAAGTGCTCACTGTCTTTGTCCATCTAGCTGGCCTCATCCAGCCTGTTGAAGATCGGCCAGGAGACGGACAAGATGACGACACGCAACCGAGAGTCTGTCTACCTGCTGCTGGACATGGTGAGAGAGAGACACAGGAGACACAAAGTGAGGGAAAGTGGTGGCTGATTGGCAGGAAAAGGGTAGAGAGTGAGAGGAGAGTTATTCCAGGAGGAAGAGGAGTTTTTTTTTAACAGTTATTGATATTATGCTTAGAAAGGTGCAGACTTACAGAAATGTAAATTTAATCGCTCAAAAGTAAACAGTCATGCGGACAGCACAACAGCTTGTAGCACAATCTATAGGATGATGAGAATGAGACTTTCCTCAAGTAGCAGGAAGTAATATGCAGTTTTCTTTTTCTTCCTTAATAGTGCTGACTACATTGAAATGTTTGCACTAACACACAATAAATCTGGTCACACTCCTGAATAACCAACAGCAGAATCATTGGCATCATTTTATTTGGACTTTCCGGTGTTGATATTCAACTTAGTATCACCTTTGTATTAGTCATTGGACAGGCTGATGTGAATTTAAGTATCTACACTGACTCAACTGTGAAAATCTACTGATACAAAGCTGCTACTAAGTTGAATATTAACGTTGGTGTGAGCGAATCATTTTCTTTAATTTCGCTGGGTGTGATCGTGCCAGTTCCTCAGTATCTCTGCTTATCAGTAAGTGACCTGTGTCTTTGTGTTTCAGATCGTCCAGGAGTCTCCCTTCCTGACCATGGACCTGCTGGAGTCTTGTTTCCCTTACGTCCTGCTGCGTAACGCGTACCACGCCGTCTACAAACAGAGCATTAGCGCTAACGCATAGACATACTACATATACCTACACTACACTATTCCTACCATGCTGACTCTAAACAGCTGCAGCGCTAATGCATAGACACATATACACTTAAAACCCACAGTCAACGCCTACCATTGGAGCATCAGTGCTCATGCATAGACACGTAACACAGCAAACACACACTAAGCAACGGCATCTTCAAACTGCATTAGTGCAAACATAAGCGCACACTAAACCTACACTAAATACACACTAAATATACACATTTAACTGTGCCTACAGTGCCAGCACCTACCACTACATCATCGAAGCGTCAGCATACACAAGCATGTTAACACACAGATGTAACACCTACCATACAAATCACACCAACAGTGAATCAGTGCAAACGCAGAAACACACCAAACCCACGCTAAATACAGAACAAACACACTAAAATGATGCTAAAAACACACTTAAAATGCCACCAGAACACACAAAACGCCTCCATACAGCGTACAAAGACAGCAGTGGCACACACAAGTATGGACGAACATGAAATACACAGTCAGCGCTACCGCATGGACACTGAACACACACACACACACACTACACATGCTAGCTGGATGAAGTTGGGGGATCAGTGTCTTTATTTTAAATAAACATTGTACTTTTTCATGATGTTGCCAGGGACCATGACCATAGCAACATATATATACCAGGCATTTGGTTGGTTTAAAAGAACAAAAATATAAATATACAGTATATATATATATAGTTGACACTTCTAAAATATTCCTTTTCTTTTTTTTTTTCTTTGAACGAAAGATTTGAGATTTTAAGCTCTCTGCTGACAAACTTATTTGTGGTGATGGATTTGGATTCTTTGGGAATGGAAATGACTCTGATGTAAACGTGGGGGTTTTTGCTTTTATTGGGGAGGGTGTGTAATGATTCCTGTGTTGATAATGGAAGACATGTTGCTTGTTAATGTAAATTTACCCGCGCGCACACACACACACATACAGACATTCTGAACACACATACATGCACACTAATCTTCCAACATTTCATAGTGAACAACACACACAAACTTCTATAACATGGTGATGTTTTCTTTTTTTCTAGCTAGTCGTAACATGAACTTTTTGTGGGTAAAAATATAATATCTGTATTCTACTTTGATGTGAACTGAACTCGTCTGTTTTTAATGTTTATTTTTTTTGTTATTATTTTTATGATGATGACGACGATGATGATTTGCCAAATGTGTTGACACTAAAAAGAAAAAAAAAACGAAAAAAAATGCATCAGGGCTTGGAAGTTGAGTGTTTGGATATTATTGGGTGGAATGCCCTTTAAGTGTTTGGATGGTAAACCTTGTGGATGTTCTGGAAACAATCCGACAGACTGTGGCAGCTTGGTTTAATGAGGAGAGTTTGTCCCGGCGCTGACACAGTGGGAACATCTTTAAAATGCTGCAGTAGTACCACAGTGATAGCCACGGCAGAGGTCTCTCCCACCCTCCCCACACCTGAAAATATCCCCCTTAGCTATTAGTCACCCGTCCTGGTTAAATAAGGGTCTAATAGGTGCTACAGTAGTTAACCACCCCAGTGGGAAGTGGTGTGAAGTAGCAATGAACAAGCCGGCATAAAGCATAGGTCATGTCTCATACAACTGCTTGCAAGATAATCCCCTGCACCTTCAGGCTGCTGAAAAGATAATGAATTATTCATCGGTGTTGACCTTTATTTATCCAGGGAATGTTTGCCGAGCCCACTTGCTCTATTTCAGCTCTGCCCTGCGTCACATTTTTTTACAGTTACAGTCCACTAAAACAGCTGGGGGTAAAGTGCCTCACTCAAAGGCAACTCGACAGCAGTTGTTAAGGGAAGGGAGAATATTTCTCATTCACTGCAGAGTTAACTATTTAATAGCAGCTACTAGCCAGTGCCGCCAGTGGAACCGCAGTCAAATTCCAGACCTGTGGCCCCCTCACACTGAAACTTTCATGCAGCAGCGGGAGGGGGAAAAAAAACAAAACAAAACCCTGTCAGACATTTTGCAGAAGTTCCACAGCGCGCTCCCTCGGCATTAGTGTGAAACGGTTGTACGGGACCTTAGGGACAGGCGGCCTACAGACAGATGGGCAACCTTTACAAAGTGCAGTCTGGTTTTTATTATCAACGCATGGCAAGGGCTACATACAGAGATACATACACAAACCATGGTCCGTTTCTGCTGGCCCTCTGCTGATTTATTACTAACACCAGGGCTCTGTCTGCAAGCTCGTACTGCATACTATTCAGTAAGCATCCTTATTGTACTTCTAGCTTAGAACTGTTTGAAAATTAATTCCAAAATAAACAGATTGCATAACCAATAGATGTATGTAGTAGGAATACACAAAAAAAAACTATTAAGTAGGTGGTATATGTACTACTGAGTACTATTAAGTATTTGATGTGTATTCCTGCTGCATGCTAAATAGTAGGTTCTATGTATATTTCTACCACACATTTAGTAAGTAGTATGCATTATCGGCATGAGCAGACAGATCCATGGACACATTCTGCCATTTGATGTGGAATGGTTGCTGTTTTCTCTCTAACCTCTTTTTTGTGTGTCTGATTCCGCCGTGTAACTTTAATGACATGAATAAAATAAACTCTAGGGCTGTGTCAGACTTGAGCTGTGACTGTCAGTGGATGGATGGATGGATGGATGGATGGGTCAGACATTAGTGTGAACAGTCTGGGTAGAATGTGGTAACGGTGGGGCAAAACTGTCTGGTAACACTGAATAAATTCATGGTGAAAGGGCACAGGAAGTAGATGTTCAGCAGAGTCAGTTTTCTTATTTGCCGCATCTCTACAGACTGTGTGACTTGAACTCTGCCTGTAATCTCACCCTGATCTGATCCTATTTATAACTCAAAACTTAACCCTAAGATTGACAAAGAATATCTAATGACTACTTTATAGTTATTAGGCCATCGCTTTAACATTAAGTTGAGAATCAGCACTGGACTGTTCAAATACAGTCTGACCAGGAAACCTGCTAAATCTTGGTTTTGCTGGTTTGACATAAAACTATTCCATATTCTTTTGTATAGTAAATCCTGATCATGATGAATTAAAACAGCACGTGGGAAAATGCCCTTATGTTTAAAATTAATGGCACTCTCTTCCCCTGTCAGTACGGTGCTCACACAACATGACATTTTGCTTCTGTTTGTATGGAAAGAAACCAAATCCATTTCCCGTCTTCTGTTTAAAAACTTTGTTTTTCCGTTAAAGAAACCAGACTTGAACAATAATCTATAATACAGCAGAAGATGGCTAATCTCAGCCTTCTGGAAATGGAGATTTCAGTGAAGTGCAATTCAGGGCCAAACATGTTGAATATGTACTCACAACATGTATTCCTAAACATCCCATCGAGTCAGCTGGAAATTAATTGAACGCAAAGAAATGAAAGCATCAGAGAGCAGTTAATAGAGTGATTTCATACTGCGGTGTGTTTATTACACCTGTTCAGTATGGATCTTTGACGGCTGGATAATCGATAGCTTCTGCTACCCTGAAAGACTTGATTTGATCAAGGATGTTTTTCTCACGCTTGCCTTGGGCTCTTTCCACCAATTTTGAGTGCAGAAATGAGGTGATGGAGAATCAGTCAAAGACACTAGGGACAACTGATAGTGTAAAGATGAGCATACTGAGAAAAAAAACAAAAAAAAAACAGGTCCCTATAGGGGGCTCCCCAAGAAAATGAACAGGGGACAGTACAATAGGCATTCATATTTACATCATAATTTTGTCAGGTAAAATTTATTTTTCTCTTCTAAAAACGGTACATTATGTGTCATACTGTACAAGAAAATCTACACTGACACGGTATTGCTGGTACTGGTATTAAATCACATGATTCAGACGGTGAAAAGAAAAGTGTACACACACAACTTCCTAACTATCATAGAGTGAAATGATAAATTGAACATTTGGGTCTTGTTGCATCCAGTTTTCTATTAAAAGGTTTGAAGGACTGAAAAGCTGTGCTGGTAAACCTTTAGTTTTTGGCACACACATCCCTAAAACACAGAACAGTCTGCCTGAGGAAAAACAGCAAAAATAATTCTCTCTTTAATATAACACACAATTGAAAACTCATTATTTTAAACTTGCATTTAACTGGTAGGCCTGTTTTGTTTTTGTTATGCTGTAGAAGTGTTAATTTGTTGGCTGGGAGCCCTGAACGGTTTCTGAATTCAAAACTAATTGCTGATATGTCTGGTTCGTCCCTTGTATTGAACATTCAGCACATTATATTCCTTTACCTACGCTGATTAAAACATTTAGCTGCTGCCAGTCGTCACACGGTCATACATTTCCTCTGAGATCGGTGTCCCGTCTGTAAGGCCTTGCTGCTACAACTAAGATGGATGCCATAGACTGTGGTGGGACTTCTCTCCTGGATCAGTCCTCCTGAGGGTTTGTTTCCTCTTCTTCTGGCACAGAACATTCTGGTTGGGACAGCTTACCTGCACACATACACACACACACACACACAAACTTTTTAAAAATAATAAAATATGAATATGAAGCATGAATAAATTAGCATAGAATGATTCAATTTCCCATTTAGCCCACGCTGTAATTTCCCGTTTTATCGTCTATGAACAATTTTAAAGGGGCCCTACTATAGGAATTCTAATTTTCCCACGTATACGTCTATGATCAAAGATGTTTATTGAAAATCGTTGCTAATTTGGTTTTGAGTGATTAAATGTAATTATTGCATTTTCAAAAATCCATGTTTAAAAAAAAAAAACTTGAACTCTGATGTCCCCTTCAATATCCCCTCAAAGTTTTTGTTTTTGTTTTTCTCCATATTGTATGACAATGTCACATATTCTCTATCTGCTGGTTGCAGCTTCATTGAAGCTACATCACACTTATATTGAGTGAAATTTTCAAAGCCAAGATGCCATTATGGTTGCAGTACAGAAAATATCTACATGTCTTGTGCATCATTTTATACACATTTCCCTGTAATTCAGCAGGACATATTTGGGATCTTTGGAAACCTTGGGATCTCCACTTGAATTAAAGTTCTGTGGGTTTGAACAGAGCGTGGCTGAGCAGCAATGACAAACACATTGTCAGGTGTGGTGGAGGTAAAGAAGCTAGCTTGAAAAGGTAGTTTGAGATAAAGTCCAGTAAGCTCACTAGATCTGGGTTTGATTTTGATTGGCTCCTGTTACTGAATAATAATTTAAATTTATATTCCCTCCAATCAGGAAAGTATTTTATTGTAATTGATGCTGGCCTGGACTGCTGCTGTCGGCCAATCAGGGTCCAGTATTATGTCAGCACTTAGTCTTCCAGTTCATTCAAAACACCCAACAAATATTCACAAAATATCATGAAAAGTATTTTCATCCTTAGTCAAAGTACATTTTGAAAGCAAAATATTAAAACTAAATAGATAATATGGGACCTTTAATGGAACAGCACACAGATCTATGATCTATCTATCTATACTGTATCTTCCTGCTCCCCATCTGATTTGGATGCAGCATCAACAGGAAATACCTGCTGAGTCATTAAACAGACACGGGAGAGGGGTATGTAAGGGATAAGGCCAAGTGTAGAAGATGTTTACGATCAGTCACATTTACATGACTGAAGTTAAACCAGGGTGTCGATCTGAAAATAAGGTCTAATATACTCAGGTTTGCAGATGAAACATAAGAATCTGAATTTACATAAAATATTCTCATAGATTTCACTCTTTCTGTCCCTCTCTTTTTCCCATCCCATCCCATCTGTGAACATTTTGCCTCTCAGGCCACGGGGACATGCTGAGATACGTGTTGCATAAATACACATACACACAGCTGAGTTGTTAGTGCAAGTGACAGAGGATGTTGATCTGCAACAGGAAGGTCAGCCAGATGTGACGAGAAGCAGCTACATGTAACGATGTTTATAGTGAGTGTTGGTTGGCGCTGAAGAGGAGCTGGGGATGGTGTGTATGGACAAAACATCATGTCCCATTTCCTTATAAAACCTCATTTTTAAACTTTTAATCTTTTAATCTTTTAATGGTTGTGGGCTCTGAGGAATACACCCCCGCAGATTGTTCTGTCCCCTTTTGGGTTCAGATGTCTCAATTTTGAGCTAGTTGATTAGCTAAGTAGAGATTATACCAGTTACATCCAAGATGCTTTCCTGAGATTCAGGGAAATTATTGTCATGGTAAGTTATGTCAGCACCAGATCATGTGTTCATAACTGCTTTGGCACTGTTTGACATTGAAGACAATGGCAGAGTAATGGCTAAAAGTAAAAATCTCTGTTTTGTGAAATTATATTTAGTAGACAAAGACACACCGGTGATTTTCTGCCCTTGGATGATGTGCAGTGTCACAGAGTCACTTCTTAACACTGACATATTTTATTTTAACAGCAATTCTGAATCATCAAATTCTATTCAAATTCAAATCTAATTTCATAAAGACCAATTTCATAGTTAGCAATGCTTATCTATCCTTATCTATGCTTGTTTTTCCATTTTCAATAATAACATCATCTCTCCAAGTTTCACCACAAAGAGCTCAGTGATGCAGCAGTTATAAATTTTGATATTTAATTATAGACCTCCCATCAAGCTGATCACCTAACACGTTGCACCGAAGTATCTTCTACGTTAGATAGCAGGTATGGAACATTTTTTCCATGCCGTGCAACAATATTGCATACATATTCTCTATTTTCTTACTCTTCATTGAAATAACAGTAGGCCTATGTTGCAGGAAGAGTTCAAGCACAATTCATGTGACTGACTGACTGACGATTGCTGTGCTTTCAAGTCAAAAGAAAAAAAAAACAGCCAGTTAGTCAGTGGGACACCAGCAGGCCCTCCACTGCCACTGGCTTGGTGCATTTCAGGGGAATGCAAAGAGTGGGAGAATGGGGTTTGTACATTTTGGTCTGAGGGCGGTGCTGGAGAAAAGATCTCCAAAACTGACAGGGTTCATTATCAGGGTAGCATGAAAGTGTTTTCTAAATTTCATGGTAATTTGCCTGAGATTTGCCCAAGATTTTGAGATTTCAAATTGTGGCCTAAGGGTGGAGCTGGACGAAAGGTAAAGGGGTCATCACAATTAATAGAGTTCTTTCCCTGGGAAGCAAGAGTTCGCCCAGAAAATTACTTGGCAATCCATCCATTACATTTAGAGATATGATATGTATAACCTGCATTTGGCCTGAAGGTGGTACTAGAGGAAAGGTCATAGGGTCATCACAATCAAGAGGAATCTTCCTTTGGGGAGCATGAATGTACTAAATGAATAAAGTAATCTGGTGGTTAGATTTCATGATACCTTGTGTGAAAAGTTGACATTTCAGTGTAGGGCATGCGCTAGAGGAAAAGTAATGAGGTCACCAAAATTAATAGGGTTCATCCTCTGGGGAGCATGAATGTGCTCACCAGATTTCATGGTTATCCACCAAATGGATTTGGACATAGGTTGCTTTGGAGTAAAGTGTTAAATGGACAGACGGACCAGGAGACGGAAGCGGCCATCCTTAGAACCAGGCTACCAACAATGCAATAAAATAAAAGTCTTTTTTATTTTACTTCATCTTTACTTGCACAAAAGTTTCTGGTTCCCCCTAATCAAATACTATGGGCCATTTTAATGAACACTTATGGACAGCTGACAAGGTTGGACATCAGGCTTGTTTATGTAACCACAGTTTCTGATCGGGGCTGGTTGCATAACTGTTGGCCAATGCAAGATTTAATTATTTCATCAAAATAATTCAGGCATACACAGGTTATTTGCACGTAGGCAACCATTTGATGAGGAATCTGTTCTGTATTTTAGACATGAGGCCCTGAGTTTTAAAGATGTTGTACTACTGTGTGTAATTATACAAACATTACACACCAGCGACGGACAGAGTGAGAGTATTTATGCATGGAAATAAGGGCTTGCAGACGTTCTCCTTTAAACAGACAGAAAGATAAAGCACTCAGGCATTCAGTAATTATTTCAATATAATACAACTTTATTCACAGCCATCTCTTTCACAAGCACAACCTCATCAACATCACCTACGGTACTAACGTAAGACTGATTTAAATACATTTAAATTAAAGCTCTTTACGAGTGTTTGTGTGTGTGAGACAGAGAGAGAACTAGCCAGGTCAGATTAGTGATTCAGTATCTGTGTATGTTAACGCACAGTGAAGCAGTGTTAATGGAGGAGGGTGAGGAGGACGAGAGAGAGGAGTTAGAAGGTTTTTATGGAGAGAGAGGGGGGACGAGAGGGGCTGGGAGAAGGTGGCTATCGAGAGACAGAGCCAGGACTGGACACTTCCTCTTTGTGGTCACATGACAAGTCTGGGAAGGAGAAAGAGAGAAGTAGAAGAGAATAGAAAACAATGGAAAACCATGCAAAACCAAGAGAGGACAGAGAAAAGAGAGGGAGAGATAAGGAGGTTAGTACTGTTAGTAAATTAGTCTTTTCATTACAGAACAGACTGTTAGGATGGAAATATTAACTTCAAGAGGTAGTTGAATGACTAGTTGATTTTGTGTGTTTGATTTTGTGTGTGTCAGTGTTAATTGTGGCAGCAAATTTAGATTTCATTGTAGTCTCTTATAATTGCATACAGTATATGGGCTCCCCCATTTGTTTCCAAGGTCCTGTGTTCCCTCAGTGTAATTTTTTCAAACTGAAACAAGCCCAATGTTCCTTTAATCCTGGGTTCTAACATGAACACCATACCTCTGCTACATTAACAAAAACACAAATTCTGACAGTACACATTCAGTAAATATCTGATATGATCTATAGATAAAGCTGCTTCCAAATATACTTTTGTATTAGTGTTGGCTTAGACAGCATTTAGCCATAACATTAAACATCAGCAACATACAGGAACATGAGAATAATGTCTGTAAAGTCCATGTCCTCTGATATATTAATAAAAAATGTACAGATCTGATAGTATGTTCAATAAATAATATCTGAAATGGTGTATGAAAAAATGACATTGAGGGAATAGAGGATCTCGGGAACACAGGGCCCTAGGAAAGTAGATACACTCCCCTCTAAATTCTGAGTTTTCATTTTTTGCTAAGTCTAAAAAATTAAATAAAAATCAGTTCTGTAAATCACATCATTTATGACATGGACAAGAAATGAGAACTACAATGATATGCAGCCTGGCAGTCTTGTGTAAAACAGTGCTGGTGGGTGAGACAGTATAGCTACAGCAGTGTCTAAAATGAACCTAGCTAAATGAGCTATACTGAGATAATGAAAAAAATAACCTATATATAGACCATATAATGAAACTACTAGCCACAAAATCTTTATATTCCCAAATGTTTTTACTTTAGCTAATGCTAACTAACTTAGGCTAAAGAGTTCGCATGGAACAGGACAGTAAACAATCTACTGGGGAGGGGTGAATCATTTTGGTGTTCATGCCTTTTTTCACCGATGACAATTAAGCCAACCACCCAAAAACAATTTGGATTTCCTAGTTAATTTTTCCCGCCACATTAAATAATGAGAACATTAAATAACTTTAGTTAAGTTATTCTTATTTGAAATTTGTAGTGTCTAGTTAGTTGAGTCAAAAATGGATGTTTAAAGACTTAAAAAAACAATTGTCAACATTAACACTGATATGTTGTGTGCAAGCATGTCTAAGACGCTTTTACCCCCTGAACTGTTGCTCTCTGCCACTCCTCTCTCCTCATTGGCTAAGGCCAGACTCGCCTCATTCCCATTGGCTTCCTCTGGCCCATTGTGATTGGCCCACAGAGAGGCGCTGGCATAGAGCTGTGCTGTGATTGGGCTGAGTTGGCTGTCAGTCTCACAGAGGCCCGCCCCCAGAAGGTGTTGCTCCACCCCCAGCTGTAGCTCTGAGGAGAGAAGAGCACCTCTAGTGGAGAGATGCTTCCACTGCAATTGCTTACACTCACGCAAAATAACCCCAAAAGGCCAGCATGTCCCTTACTGAAATGAACCAGAGGACAAAAACTGCAACGGAAGATAAACTGATTGGGAGAAACAAAACAAATAACTGACATAAAGATAAACGGCAACATAAAATATATCAGGGCAGCCGTGCCTGACACCTGGTAAACCTAAATATCTCTCTTGGCCAGGGGAGAGGCAATGGAGAAAGCCATTTGTCTCACTTGCAGATATTTGGCAGTATATTTATCCACAGAACAGGAAAAGACCACAGTTTTGTTTTTGTTTAGTTTTTTTTCCCACAGAGCATTTTTAGCCCCCTTGATTTAATTATCTTGTGGTCATTGGTTTAATTTTCTTGTGGTCTTTTCTGGAGACAATTATATTTAACTAAAGTATGAAGTAACGTATTTTCATTGCATATTGGCAAATAAACACCTAATTTGTACCACTTAGATTTGTTTCTCGTCTCGTAAAAGGAGAAATTCCCTGCTGCTTCACACTGTGTATTGATTGCTTTCTAATCCAAAACAGCTCAGTGTTTCTTGCCCAGACCACACTGGTAAGGACTGATTGGTTATTGTGCTATGGGAAACACTTTCACATGCTATGAGAAAATGCGTTGGGGG
>OMKZ01048521.1:63103-96764 GCA_900302535.1 Neoniphon sammara | reverse complement strand
AAATGAGACTGTAGTTGTGTGTGTGTGTGTGTGTGTGTATGTGTGTGTGTGTGAGAGAGAGAGAGGAAAGGGGGTTGAATTGGTTGTAAAACGCAAAGTACAATCACAAAGTACAATGACAGGTTTGATGCGATAAAACTATGTTTTTTCTCTTGTCTCCTGTCAGTGTGCTTTTAAAAGAGTGCACTGGTGGGTTTCCAATGACAAGGTTTGGATCATTTTGTCAGCCTGCCACAGCTCTGGAGGGGAAAAAAAAAAAGCGTTTTCAGGCTTATCTTCTTCAAGCCTCTGTGACAAACGACTGCTTTGTTCCACTCACACAGTGGGGAGGCCTCTCACAGTTAGCTGGCAGGGGCTGGAGTGTTAGTGAGCTGACACATGCAAAAATTTGACAAAAAGACAAGATGACAACATGTTCATGAATATTTGATTAGACTGTCTTTCAAGTAATAGTCTCTAAAGCAAGGAAGTCAATATACTCCCTCTATCTCGAGTCTGGCCTTTTCAAATGGTACCTGGTTTCTGACTCAGGAGATATAAGAATGTTTTCCGCGGATCGACGTGATCTCTGAAGGTGAGCTGTAGCAGGGATCCCGATTTCTTCAGCTTCTGCATTAACCACAGACCTGAGCGGAAGAAAATAAACACGCACACACACATACAAAATCAGGCATTGTCTTTTTTGAAGATCCAGCATAGAAGGAGAGCAGTATGGGTGATATTCTTAGATAAAAGACAAGAGGCTGCCGAGGAACAGAAAACTTCTTCGAGAAGCATTGCTGTACACTGTGATAAATACAGCACATCTGCGCGGAGCATTTTTTCTTTTTTTTTTTCCCCATGCTGAGCGGTGGCCTCACCTGTGCTGACCAATGTGCTGTTGTTGTACAGTGTTCCCAAGTGTGGGCCTGACAGTGAGAGGAAGGTGTGCAGTTTGGGTAAGTAGCAGCGGAAGCGAGGCCTCGTCAGCACTGAGCGGATGATGATGTTCCCCAGGGAGTGACCGATGAAGCTGTTGGCCGGAGACGAACAACTTTTAGATAGATATACTGGCATCTTGAGTGGGTGGTTGGACAAACAGTGCCTCCAACGCTGTAGCTGACCTGCGACACTGCACAATATCTTATTATAGACACCTCTCTTAGTAGAGGACTGATGGGAAGTGGTTTCACTGGACACTATATTGTCCTTAGAATGTAGTTTTAGTTTAGTCCTCAACAAAACACAAATAAGTGTTTTAATGTTCTCAAAGGCAATGTGACAGCTTAATGATGTTAACGTAGAGAGTGTACCATCGAATTAATAGCATTGTCCCAGTAGTGGGGAATAGTAGATTCATGCACCTAAGTCTGTCACTTAGTGTAATTACTGTACTGTTATAGCTTGGCTCAAAATCCCTCATCGCTATGTCTGTTCCTTCTCCTCTGTCTTCTATAAAACTAAATATAGAGGTAATGTGGTGAGAGCCAGATGCTGTTGTGGCACTCCACTGCGTTTGTCTTTGATACTTGCTCTCCAGAGAATACTGTATGCTAGAAAAACTTAACAAACTTGTATAGAAACTCTTAGAAATAACAAATTGGCACATTGAGGGCAATTAAGCTGGAAGATGAATTGCTTAACTTGATCTGCCGCAGTACAGTTTATCAAGTAAAAGTCAAGCAACCTATTGGCAGTGTATGATATCAGCTTCTCGTCCATGTTTAGATGGTGTTTTTACTGCTTGGTTTATGTATGCTGCATCTTATCCGTGGTACAGTGATTCCCAGCAGTTAAACAAGGGATTCATGCTGAGCCCAAATGATGCTTTATAGCTTCTGCTGCCATCTAGTGACCAAAGAAAATACTGCTTAATTTCATGATTGAGCCCCTGTTGTGTCTTCTCTAAATGATCATTTTCAATCAGTCAAAATGAATCAAAAAGGGATAACAGGTATACTTTGAAGGAGGAAAGACATACTGACCTTATCCTGCCTATGGTAAGATTATACAGCTGAATATGCTGGATGATCTCATCCAGCAACCTGTCCGTCATGGTGTCGAAATCTGCAAACGTGTCAGTCTGCAGCGAACAGCAAAGAAAAGTACAGGCCTCAGCATTCTACAAATTGCCTTAAAGCACTTTCAGAAAATGTGACTGTACATATTATCAATTTGTTCTAATCGCTATCATCTAAAAAATGTCCGAACACATCACTATGCTTCCTACCTGGTTTCTCTCTGACATGAGGAAGTCAAGCCTAGATCCTGGCAGCCCCAACTCAATAAAAGTTTTCACTAGCCGAAGGTCTGCGCTGTTCCCTGGAAGCAAAGAGGAAATTACACATACAGTATTTAGCTTAGCTCTTACAAAGACGGCCCATTAATCATTCAAGAGACACGTTCAGTACGTTTAAAGAAATTAGTATTCACAGACTACAGTGGGATTTTAAGTTTGTAGGACACATCTTTTGGAGACTGCATTACATTTACAATGATAATAAGCTACTGAAGTCTAAAAAATGACACACAGTATGCAAGTATTAGAATCTATCAGTTAATATTGTTACATGTTCATGTGATGAAATTCCAGTCCATCACACGGAGCCAGACCGTTACATTGTATGCTAACTCACCATCAAGACCATGGACACACACCACAAGGTGGATGCCGTCATCAAACTCCTCGTCGTCCTCCTCAGGGGGGAAGTAGGGCAGATCTGACGCCAGGAGAGGAAGGTCGCTGTATAAGCTGGCCTGAAAGCTCAACTCTTTTAGCAGCTCCTCCTTGGCCTTGTAGAAACTGAAGTAAAAGAAGCAGGCATTGAGAGAGAATCACAGAAAACAACGGTAACACATTCTAGGAATAAGCTGAATGAAAACATTTGTTAGCATTTACAGAAATACTATATATCCATGCACTCACAGTAGCACACAATAACTAAACTCGTGAACTCACTTTAGCATTCTTTCATTGGTTTCGTCATCCATGCTCAGAGGATTGACTGAGGACGAGGAGATGATTCCAAAAGAGCCCAGGGGCTGATGGGTAATGGGTGAGGTAGCCTGGCGAGCAGACATGCCACTGATGGACGGAGAGTCTCTCAGCACAGAGGAAAAGGGCAGACAGGTGGGGGCACAGGACACTGACATGTTCACCACCTCTACCACCTTCTTATTCATGAAGGCCAGACCCGAGTTGGGGATCTTAGATGGCTTACTCTGGAAATCTAAAGGCTCTTTTTCACTAGCTGGGAGCCCGTTGAGGTTAACGTCATTGGTTATCAGCCCTCTCAGGTCACTAGGCCTCTGTGTGGTGTTGGCGTTGCTGGAGATGTGCTGTGAATGCTCCATCCCTGAGGCCTCAGGCTGTAAAGGTGTTTGAGGGGGATCCAGACACTCTTGGTCTTCAAGGTCGAGCAGCCGTATCTGATCAAAACTTTGGCACTCATCCTCAGCCTTATTACTCTCCTGATCTGCGGCACTTTTATGCACACATGGTTTGTTTCCACAGCTGCAGGGTGCTATTTCCACTTCAAAGAGACGCACGTCGTTCACTGATTCTCTTAGTCTAGTGATGTCTCCTTGATAGTTCACATTCTCCACCTGGCTGGCAATAACAGCACTCTCCTTCACATGAGGGCTTTCTACTGACTGTTGTAAAAGCAATACTTCAGGAACACCACTTAACACTGACTTTATTTTGTGTGGCTCTGACATGAACTGTGGTGGATTTGTGTTTTCAGAGCTATTAGTCTCTTTGAGACCATCGCCATGGTCTTTGATTGAACCCCTTTCGAAAGGGGCTGTTCCAGATTCCTCAACGTCCTGATGGTTCTTCAGAGAGGAGTGGTTGATCCTAGATGATTTTTGTGGTCGCGCTAATCGCTCTGAATCTAGTTCCTGATTGAGTGCCACTTGGCCCTCCTCTGTGTCCTCTGGGCTACTTATCTGTGGTGCAGAGACCGACTTGGTCAGTTTGCTGAGCTGCCTCTGCTGCTGGTCTTCCTCATAGGGCAGTGAGCTAATTGATGTGAGTGATGCCTGAATGCCTCCGCTTGGTATGCTACCATTGCTCTCCATCTGCAGGCCCTCCAGAGAGCTGCGATGGACTGTGTGGTGTCGCACCATTTGCTGGGGGATCTCCCGTTCGCTGGAGAAGTCTCGAGGAGGGCGGCCTTGAAGCACAGCCTCCACAGGCCATGCCACCGAGCTGGGCTCGCTCTCTATGCCTGAGTCAGAAATTACTGAGGAGGAGCGCTTCATGATCTTTGAGCCAACCAGGCCTCCCCGGTGAATCGGCTCTTTTCTGAGATCGCCAGTAAAGGGGGGCGTGACTGGATGAGCATAGGCAGTGGGTAGGCTGATGAGAGGAACGTCCTCGCTCTCATCATCCATGGAATGATTCAACGGCATGGCAATGTCAGACTCCTCGTCGTTGTACTCGTTCCCTCCTTCATCACTGTGTTTGACAATTTGCGGAGCATCAGCAAGTTCTGCAGCATTTTCTCTTACATGGTGAACAGGTGACTCAGATGAATCAATAATGGGATTGTGGTTTGGGGAGAGGACGATCACTGCCTCTCCTCTGTATGGGTCGACGTCTGAAGGCCTGACTGTAATGTACCTCCGGCCTGGACTAGAGCTGTCCCCAATTGGGGTTTGCTCTTCTGGTAACACTGCTTCTTTTTCTACTAACTGAGAGGGTCCTGGGTCCTCCTCATTAAGAATGAGGCTCTTGGTACTTCTGATGCTGGTGCTGCTCCTACTCTGCTTTGCTATGAGTGAGACATATGTAGGCAGGTCCATGCAGTCATCACTATCTGAGGGCACCTGAGGTATTGCTGGTGATCTGGTGCCCTGGTCTGTTTCATTATTCCTTTCAGCAGAGGTGATGGCAGGATCTGAGTTGCTCTCCTCGTTGGTAGTTGCAGGCATTGGCACATGTGATACCCACTCTAGAAACACAAGAAAAGTACTGTGGTTAGTAGGGAACAGGTAATGGCAAGTTGGGTCACACACATGTGCTACAAATTTCATTTTCTCCTAGGAAATGAATAGTTAAGTATCCAGGTAATTTTGGATTACCTGTTTGAGGGTACTCAACATATCTGTCCTCAAAGATGATGGGCAGGCTGTTCCAGTCTCCATCAATGTCCAGGCACTCAACAGGTAAAGGAGGCATTCTGGTCAGGTAGTCTGAACTCCTCACCTCTGCAGCTATCTGTCCATGTCTGTTGATTCTGTAGGTGGAGGATAATACCACAGACAAATTCTATATCCACAGAGTGATTCTTTCTAAATCCAAAATATATGCCCCATTTAAACAAGAACAATAAAATAGGAAATCTTTCTGGGAAATGGTCATACTTACAGGTCCTCTTGAAACGTCAAAGATGTCACTTTGGGGTGTTCAGTGAAGAAGTACGCCTCTGAAAATCTCCTGACCTGACATTTTCACAAACAAAAAGAAAAAAAGAAAAACAATTCTCAACTTACTGGAGTGTCATCTTTAATGCAGTTATAGAAACAGGATAATATTACAAAATGAAAAAGTAAAAGTATGTTTTTCAGTTCAATCCTTTATGGTTTTTGAGAGGAAAACACAACATTGAGTATCCATACAAAAAATACACAGCGTTCAATTCAAGTCTCTTCTTCCATTTTGATGCAATGCTTCCCCTCTCTTCAGCTTCAATTAGAAATGCATCATCCTTGAAAGTCAGCCACTGTGACAGGCAAATCACTAGGAACACTATTTCTGGTGTATTTTCACCCCATGATAATTACAGAATAAGTGTTAATTGAAATCCTAACTCCACTGGTGAGT
Source organism: Neoniphon sammara (assembly GCA_900302535.1). Lineage (NCBI taxonomy): Eukaryota > Metazoa > Chordata > Actinopteri > Holocentriformes > Holocentridae > Neoniphon > Neoniphon sammara. The sequence goes on along the minus strand of OMKZ01048521.1, from coordinate 90,955 downwards.
GGAAGCATGACAATATCCCCTCAGGGTAATCTAATACCAACCAAAGCAAACATGTTCATTATACTCAGACAACTGAGATGAAACAGTGTCAAATATAAGAGCTTTGAGAGCTACTCCACTGTGAAGCAGATTGAAAATGGTTTCATATTAATATTAAACAGCCCACTGATTAGATAGAAGTTATATGGAAATTATATTAGCCAGCTCAGCCAGGTTTTAGCCACCAAGGTCCAAATTGCCATTCTGTCATTTTACTAATTCCTTCTGTAATACTCAGAGCTCACAAAACTCTCTCAATGTGGAGAGTTTAAAGTTTGGTGACACTAACCTTCGAATCACACTTTATGTGATATCAACCTCAAACTCAATTGGTCAACATATTCAAGAGTGACTAAATCAACTGCTCAGAAATGTGATGCAACTTTTCCTAGTCACAACCACAAATAGTCATACATGTTAATTAATAATTTATAAAATTCAACAATTAATCTGAATCTGGACCTGCAATATAACCGATAAATTGTTCCTGATCACAGCTAGTGAATATGTTTTTGTTGTTATACTGTAATTATTTTCCTGTTAGATGTCTAGAGGAATCACCAGTGTGGTGTGGGAGGATTTTACGCAACAGTCTGTTAAACCTGCAGCAAAACCAGCCTCACCTGCTAACGTACCAGAAAGAATTTCATTAGCATAGCATCAGAGTTTTGGGGTCCCATTATGATGCCGCTTCTGTGGCTTTTTGACCCTGACAAGAATAATATCTAGAAGGAAACACTGAATCTTTGCCACCTTTGGATTTCTGTGGGGCCGGTAATAAAACAGCCAAATATTAGGATGTTGAATGATAGCACAAAACATTGTCTGTTGGCAGCTTCAATCCAATAATTGTCAGCAGCTTGAAAACAACATATTGGCCAGTATTTGATGGAGTGTGTTTCTCACCCTGAGTGTGTGGTGCTCCTGGGCCAGATAGGAGAGGATGTGGGGGTTGAGCACAGCAGCCTCCAGGAAGCGACTCCACAGAGCAGCCAGCTGGGAGCAGAGCTGGCTCACATCTCTGCTGATCTGCTCCGCCACTTTCTCATGGCCTTCCTGCAGCTACCATAGTGTGGACACAGAGGAGGGTTGGTGGTATAGTATACACTCAGCATACACTCTTCAGAATTAATTTATTTCTATATTCCTAGATGGAGAGACTTCTGAATAGCATTCGTTGCATTGATAACTCTCATTTTGCTAATGCAAATTCATGCACTTAATATAGTTCCTCTGTAAGATCCTTAGTCCAGAAATATTCATACCTATGGGAAATTTAATGTCTCCAGTCTACTTGACTTCCATGACTTTGAACAGTGGGAGGAAACCCACGTGAACCTGCAAACTCTGAAATGGCCAGTCCTTCCCACAGAGAATGGCTACTGAGCAGGCCTGCACATGAACTCAATAAATATTTTTAATACTCGAGAGGCAAAGCCACCATTAATTGACAGCTTTGAATTTTAGAATTGAAATATATCAGCTTCCAAAATGTCCCCCGATGACTTTTCCTTGACTCAGTTTCTGTACAGATAATTGTTGTAAGGCGTAAAAGAAAACAGTGACAACAACTGTATTTACCATTTGAAATGATACCTTGTTGGCCTTCTCTTACATGCTTAAAGTCCATTGGCCTTTATGGGGGTTAAATTATGCCTAGACTTTGGCCAAAAAATTTATCTGTATATTCATTTGATATATTGAGGGGTCAAAACATTTCTGGATATACTGTTTCTGCAGATACAGGGCCTACAGTAAGGTATAAATAGCAAAACTGTATTTCCAGTTTCCTGATTATATTTTACATGATGGTCATAGACATGTTCAAATGCACATTTGTTTTAATTTTTTTTGTTACATAGAAATACATACAGTATTTAGTATAGCCTATTGTTAACTCCCTTAACAAACCATACTGAAAAAAGCATACTCATATGAATAAGTGTTGTTGTTGCTGTTGAACAGCATGGTAGCCCATGAAACATGCCATTGGTAAACGAGTAAACTAAGTAAATAAGAAGTAGTCATTAAAATTGAAACAACTAAGAGTTAAGAAGCTAAAATTACAAAAACTGAAGACAGCTCCTAATAATTTATCTAAATCAAATATTAATTTTAGTATTAGTACTGGTCATAGTAATAGTGATTTTTCTAAAACTTAAATAAAAGATAACCACTGACATCATGTCTAACTGACAGAAATTTGATATATTCCAAACAAGCAGTGGTAACAACATGCCTTTGGCTTTAGCAATATTCTCTGTAATATGTGGCTACACTTTATTATTTACCTGCAATTCTATTGTTAGCTGGTTTAGAGTTTCTTCTACAGGCAGTACCTCTGTGGAAAGAAAAGTTATTTAAGTTTAGTGCTGTTACATTGTCAGTGCCCAAGTGAAATAAAACACAAATGTTTGAACTGAGTAAAAGAGCTAAGCATATCTTCACCTAAGTCTAGTGGAGTCTGCTGGAGCTGGGGGATTTCCTTCATCAGAGCAGTGTAGTAGGTGCGCAGGCCTCTGTGTGCCACCAACAGGAGGCGACAGAGTCTTCGATGCCACGAATGAGCTCTCTGCAGGCAGTTTTCACTGGGCACATAAAAGCTTCCCTGGAGAGACAGACACATAGGAAATGTCAACCGCTATGTAGGTCAGTAGTCACCCCTCGGAAAACGGTCTGTCTTAATAACGGACATGTTCACATGCTTGGACTTTATGGCCTCCGCTGCAAAAGCTGTATAGGCTTGTCACTGACCTTGAGTGTATGTGTTAAAAAGACCTTGTTTCTGGGTTGGCAAAGCCCCGATAATTACTTGGAAGATCAAATGAGACGTTGGAAGCGAGTGGCCCCTAAACACAGCTTGCTATGAGCTGTAAAAGCAGATCAATAAGTGTGCGTGGCATAGGAGGATGTAGCACTTCTCTGTTATGACATTTAAAAGTTCCCAAAGACAGGAAGCTCACCCACAATCCGAGGTGCCGCCATTTGCCCCGGTCTTGGTGAGTGAAAGAAAAGCCAAAATAATGTAACCTTGAATGAAGCTATAAAGAACTGAAAACCAAATCTTGTTTTGAGTTCAAATTAAATGCTAGCACATTAGCAGCCTAGGCTTGAGGCACAGAACTAAAGTTCTGCTGAGTAGCTGAGCGGTGAGCAACATGAGAATGAGAAAATGAAACTAACTACTGCAGCCAAAGTGTACAATTCCTTGCTTTTGAATGCAATAGCTAAAAGCATAATGTGCAGTACAGCCCATTTTCCCAGCAGATGGCTCTCTAACAATGGAGCAAAAATATTAATTGAAATTCCCCATTGCATTCTGCAGGGTGTTTGTGTTGAAACCAGTGTTTGTCCAAACAGCAGCTGACAGCTACAAATCACTAAAACCATGACACTAGGATCATCCCACGGTGTCTTTCATTTGCCTCTTGAAAAACTACTGACACACTAGCTAAACAACTATCACTACTGACATCAGTGGTCATTATGTAGAGTGGAGAGGTCCTGAATGTGACCAGTCACTGCCCTCGTCCACTGGCCTCTGACCTGACACAGCGACCCGCAGAGTTCGTCCCATGGCTGGGATGCTTTGGCAGCGCCAGTGGGGCTCCCAGGTTTGAAAGGCATGTAATGCCTGTGTATCTGGGGATGTACTATAATTTGCCCCTAGCAAGTAAAGCTGCCGGCCCTATCATCATACCTGTGTGCGCTCTGTAATTGCAGCAGTGCAGTATACCCCTACCAGGAAGGAACATCTGTATGTTTACTTTCATAATTCTCTTTACCTTTATAGAGGCCTGCTGGGATGAGTCTCCCAACGAAGGGCAAAGAAAAGTACCTATTTTTCAGTATGAACTAGTTATTATCCCAAAACCATACAGTAGTTCCCTCTCCTCTGACAATGCTCGGGATGTGTCCCAGTTCTAACTCACCCAACGTGAGAGTTTCTCCTTTTATAACCATATTTCAAGCGCAAACTATCTTTTGCTGCTCTGAAAGCAACTTTTACAATGCACCAAACCAGTCTGAAAGACAGATGTGTTCTGGTACTTCTCATGTAACATCAAGCTTTCAAGCTGCTGAAGTCCTGATTGGACCCCAGTTTGGTATTACAATACCAGGAGTAAACAGAATCTACTCCACATGCAGTCTAGTACAACTAACAAGAGCAAGAGGACAAAAGAAAGAGTTGCTAGACAAGAACTTCTCAAATGACCATATTTTTGTCATGTTTTCAGAGGTTTTTTCAAGTTGTCTTGAGCACTAAATGTAACACTGACACTCAAAAAGACCCAAGACTCTCAGGTATCACACTTCTAATGGCATCATGTTCCTCTGAAATTACCCTATTCTGGGATCCTTTGCTTTTATTACCCTGCGTTTCTTTTTATCTTCCTTTCAAGAGGTATAACCACAATTTGGCTGAAATCAATGGCAGTCTCCGGCATGTGATTTTTGCAATAATAACAAAAATACCAGAGGAGACGCCACGGTGGTAAGGGGAAAGTGCTGAAAATGTACTTCAGCCGCAGGTTAAAAGGCTCTAAATAAATAAAGGTAAGGGCGACGGCATTGCTCCGTGCATATTTCACCTGCAGCTATGTGGTACGTGGCGGTTAGAGCAGAACTCATTACTGTGATCAAACGAAGCCCCCCTGCTTGGCTAAACGCAGTGCTTATTAAAGCGCCCAGTCAGGGGTGGGCATAAAAACCAGGAGCAGGAGTAGGGGCAACCTGGGCCCTCATTAAGATTTATAGTATAGTGTGTGACGTGCACAAGGCCCGCGAGAGATGGATGTAATAAACCAAAGGGATGGAAAAATGAAACCAACAGCTTTACAATGCTACACCAGTACACCATACAGGAAATGACTGACAACAACAGGAGAAAGTTAGATAAGACACGTAATGGCCAAATGAAAAATAGCTGGGTGTGGAGAGTGGTTCACTGACACCTATAAGATGATATGCGGATGCTCTATGTGTTGAATACAAAACACAAATACTGTACTGTTAATGGCTTGGGAGTGACGTGAGAAGACCAGAACATCTTTTCCAATGAGAGTTGGTATTCTGCGTGTCTGGGCAGGTGGGTTAATCAGATACTATGAAAGACCATGGTGCAGCACAGCAATAATCTCTATGTTGGCCTCTGTCTTTAAAGGAATACTCCAACGTTTTGGGCAAAATACCCTTTTTCCAACTTACCCCGACTGAGACAAGATGTTCGATACCTCTGTACGTCCACTGCTTCAGTTCTAATGGCTAGCATTTTGTGTTAGCTTAGCATAAAGACTTGAAGTCTATAGGAGTCATTAGCCTAGCTCCTAGTGAAAAAATAAATCTTACCCCATGTCTAGACCACAAGCGTATCAGCTGCGTGTTTTACTCGCACATCTCATGCCACAGATACGCTCTCATTTTAATTTATGCAGCTGTCTGCATGGGCTCTGCACAGGCTTGTGTCTCAGCTGCGTCTCATGGGCGTAACCACAACCTAAAGCATTTATTTATGCTTCAAGTCTATTTTTTCGACAATAGGCAGGTAAACGCAAGGTGATGCCCAATATAAAGGCACTGAATTAAATCATTTATCCACATTTTGCAACCTAGGCTATTTGTTATTTCAAATTATCTCTATACACATCATTTCTTGGGAGCCTACTTGTCGGTCCTATATTACATAGCCATAGAATATAGGTCAAAATTTGAAAAGACTGGTTCAGTGTAAATTGTCAATCATGCATCAGTGTTGATGGAAAAATAGATCAGGGATACTCACACATATCAAAGGAAAACTGCACACTACACAGAAAGCCTGGCTGCTCCTGCTGTTACAGCAACTCTGAAGGTGTCTTGTTTACACAATGTATTGTGTGTTATACGGTAATGAAATACACGTCTTGGATTAAAAAAAACATAAACAAAAACAAGAGTTGTTTTAGGAGAAGTTAGATGGTCGGAACTATAACCGATGAACGCATATTTTCAACGATTATAGTTCCTGTTCCTACCATCTAGTTCCTGCTACCTAACTTCTCCTAAAATGACTCTCATTAAAAAAAAAAAAAAATCAAAGACCTGTATTTCAAATACACGTTACATTGTGTAAATAAGACAGCTTCAGAGTTGCTTGTAAGGATTATTTTTTCACTTTGATGGAGCTAGGCTAATGACTCCTGTAGACTTCAAGTCTTTATGCTAAGCTAACATGAGATGCTGACCATAGAACTGAACCAGTGGACGTACAGAGGTGAAAATGGTATCCAACATCTTATCTCGGTCTGGGTAAATTGGAAAAGGATATTTTGCCCAAAACGTTGGAGTATTCCTTTAAATCCCCACGGCTCCACAGGGCCCCAACAAATGACCATTTCTGTGGGTGAGAGACATACAGGTCCAGGATTTGTAATCCAGATCAGAATGACCCTGCGTTCAACTCTTAGGCTGAATCCTATTGCTTCTGGATGACATGCCGAAACAAATCAGGGCTAAATCCATCAGTCTGTGTCCCTCAGCTGAGATCACAGTTAGGCCGCCACTTGACATTTGGCAGCTTGACGTTGCCACGCTTTATAAGGAAAAGGAAAAGAACCGTTGAAGTGGGATCTGCATACCTTTGGGTTATTTTGAGCTGTTTGACAGTCACAGCCCAGGTGAGAAACTGGGCCTTGATGTTGCATTTGAACATGACTGAACTGCAAAGGCAAAAGTTAGCATACCTCAGAGATGACAGGCTTGCAGTAGCCAGCTCCGAACATAAGGTTCTCTACAGACATGGCAGATGGGTCGCTCCCACTCTCTGGCGAACCCTTCCCTAGCCAGGAGCCCTTCCCAGTACGTGCAAAGCTGGAGAGAGAAAAGGGAGGAAGCATGGGGAGACAAATAGTGAGTAAGAGTGTGTATGTATGTGTGTGTGTGTGTGAGAGAGAGAGAGAGAGCAAGAGATAAGCTCAAAGAGGGGAACTGCTGTCTAATGTAATCAATCAAGCGCTGCTGTAATCTTTGTAATGCATGGCTACACGCTGAGTTTATGATATTGGCAGCTGGATTCATCAGATAAGTGTTGGGAAAACTATTCATTCAAGCAGCTAGCGGATACACTCTTAATTGAGACTGCCAAAACAAATATGAGAAGGAAAGAGCCGTGCCAGCTGGTCAGTAGTCATTCTCCTAATTTGTTACTGCGCTGTACAGCAGCGGTTCTCAAAGTGGGGTTCGGGGACCTCCAGGGGTCCTTGATTGGGCTCCAGGGGGTCTGCAGTAACATGAGGCTTATTTCACAAGCAATTATCCCAATGAGAAAACGCATAAGAATGAGTTGTAATTATAGGTTTCACTCTTATCACTGTTATCTCCCCAGTGTAGAGAGTTCTGCAATTCAATACTAAATCAACAGCAGCAAAAAGCAAATATAGTTCTCGAGGGATAAATCTTTCTGCAGTCTAATGTGTGTCCATGCCAAGGTCTACAACATGAAAATGTTTGAGAAGCCCCGCCTCAGTCTACCTGATTAGCGGCTGATGTAAGGCAACCAGTGAGGCATGTATGGAGACAGAAATGACGGACAAGTGGAAGTAGTCGAACATGACGGGGACGTGGTGGTGAAGGCCTCTCCGCGGGTGGAAGTGGAGGCCGAGGGTTCGGCTGCTGATCAGCGGGACGGTCACTATCTCTGCCAGCCTGAATAATGGAACAAAGAGGCAAAGACGTTACATCACCCAGTTGCACAAACACAATCCCTCACACAGCTCTTAACGCGTCAATCATCTGTCCATCCAGCCAACAGTGTGGGCGGTGCTGTGACGTCTTTGTCCTTGAATTTTATATTGATTGATTTAAGTAGGTGGTAGTCTTTTCTTTGTCTGCTCAGCCATGGTGGCTATCACTGCTCATGCTAACTACCAGTTGTTCTTCTACGTATTCCAAATTTGTTAATTCTAAACAACCTGGAAAATGCAAAACAACAACAAAAAATTAAATAATAAAAATAAAAAAATAAAAAATAAAAATAAATAAAGTGATAATAATAAGCAAACAAAATAAAACAAACAAACAAAATAAATAATACAATAAAATCATGAAATAATAAAATAAAATAAATAATAAAATAAAATAATAAAAAAATAAAATGCAAAACGCATTTAGAACAACACATGTGAAAGTTTTCATCCCAAAATAGACATTTGCTAATGTGAAAATTTCATGGATTAGTTAATTACACATGAAATTGTGAAAATGTGTTGATTAGCAACACACAGCTGAGTGTAAAAGCTACCAACACTAATCATATAGGAGGTGTGATCACTACGAATGAGGTGCTTCAATAGCAATACATAATACATAAAAACGGTAGGATGGAAAAGCCTCGCTCACACCCATACATACACATTTAAATCCTTCCAAACTCCTCCAAAACCTACTGTTGCTCATTGTCGGTGAAATGAAGATCCAGCTTCAACTGAAAGTCCACCTCACTCAGCGCTTCCTCCACCTGGCAAAACAGCAACACACGCATACAGCGCTGTGAATGCATGCACATTATAAGACCACAGCAACACATTTCTCTTAGCCTAGGCTGAACAGAAGTGAGTTACCCTCATTATCAAAGAGACATAGAATAATGTTTTGGGGTATGGTAATAGAGAGAGTCTATTTGAATTTGAAAAAAAGATAGAAAAATAAATAAAAAGGTGTGGGCAAACAACAAAAGACATTTCCGTCTGCAGAAGTAATGGATTCTTTTGAAGACTGAGGCTCAGGGTTGCTAATACTCACTAATAATAGGCTTCACTCAGTTCTCCCGCGCTCTCCCTTCTCTGTTTATCCCTGACACACACACACACACATACAGTAAAGACACGATTCTGTGCAGTTTCGTCCACGGTATTGATGTTGTGATTGATTAAGCGTACATACAGGTGTACACGGTGGAAATGAAGGGCTATTTTTGTCGGTGCTATCTGTGGCTGTGAAGAGCAGATAACCTCTGGAAGGTTAATGAGCGGGAGCCTTCGGGAGAGCTGGCGGCTGAAATCTGATATGCCTTCAAACGCCTCTGCCTCTCCACCTCCGCATGAACGTCTACATTTAATGAAATATTCTAAAATTAGGAGCATCTGCCGACACGGCGGTCACGTGAAACCTGGGATCCACATTCTGAGTGAAGCAGGGCTCATAGGTATCTAGAAATGTGTCAGCAAGCAACTGAGTGATGGTTCAGAGTAATGTCAAAGTGTGAGCTACGGCTATGATATGGATGATTAGCTTCGAGCGGGGCCATCTTAGCTCTGACTCACCCGAGCCCCGGGCCTGTCTCATTGCTGTCACCGCTGATCAATTTGAGCTCCGGTGGCCCCAGACAACAAAAACAAGCGCAGTGGATTTTTGGGGTCACGCCCACAGTGAAACCATCAAGGACAGTACATCAATAACTGTCTGGCAGGTTTACACGCCTGATCAGTCGAACTGCTCATGGTCAGCCTGGGACACATGCAAATCATGTTTGCCCACTTATTAAAGAAAATTAACTTCGAGAGGCGAGGGTGGTGGAGCTCAATAATGCATTCCTCACACGGTTCCTATGCAGTGTTGCTGCACGGCTGAGACAGAATTGCTTTCAAGAGAAAGAAAACAAAAAAATACGTAACCTCCGTTTTTATTCCTCCCGCCTCCGTTTGATTGACTCTTCAACTGCACCTGTTATCCTCCACTAGACTCAAGAAACACTCACTGTTAGCTTGTTAGTGCAGGTGATTTGTGAGCTGCATTCACCTCTTATGGGAAGTAAGGTAGAGGTCAGAAAGATTCCTATTAACATGACTTCTAAGTGTTCATATCACTTGGAAAAATAAGTAAAATAAGTGAACAAGAATGTATAGTAAGCTAACGTTAGAAGTCTTCAAGACTATATCAAAACACTGTTAAATTGTTAAATTTAAGAACATATGCACAGTTTTATGATAGGCAGAGCTGGTGTGTTGGTTACAAAGGCATGCATGATAAAAGTAGCATTTAGTTGGTGTTTAACAGTTGCCATTTTCCAGATACTTCTGTGTTACCAAGGATTATTTTACCAATCTAATGTTATACCAGAAGAGGTGAGGGCTAGCAAAGCGCTTCAATCTAATATGGAGCTTTAGTTAGTAATGCCGTTAGTCGTGGACTTTCTCACATCAACTCTACTGGTATGAGCCTCCAAAGAAGTTTTTAGCAAGTGAGCTCTACAGCAGTGTTAGCTCGGTGCTGGCAGACTCGTAGCTCTTTCAGTTCCAACAAGTGGGATTCCAGACAATATCCAGACAATATTGTTACCTTACGTGGGGAACTAAAGCCCACCCAGCCCTGCTGGAATGGATTACTGTAGAAAATGCAACCCCTAAAACTCCATTTTATTACAGATATTGACTTTTAGAAATCTTAAATCTTGGTGGATGATGAAGATAGCACTCAAGAATAATGCTAAATATATGCTGTTTATTTAAAGGGGCAATTAATAAGATTAAAAAAAAAAATTACTGCCCTATTTCACAAAATAGAGCAGTATGACACCACACACACACACACACACATCTCTACTAACATTTTTAATGCATGCTCATTGATGGAGGACAGTGGTGCAAGTGAGTGACTGGTGTCGCACCATATTTCAGTTGGGAAGGCTACAACCAGAGGACTGTGTGGGAGGACATTAGTTCTGGCAAAGTTGTTGCATTTCCTACTGTTTGCCAAAGGAGGTGATACAATTTTGATTGCTTAAAGTCCCCATAAAATGAACGCCCATTATTTTACTTCCTAGAAAACAGTCTATCTTTAACAGTGACCCAGTGCTATCCCAGTAGGTGTAAATAATTTCAGACAATAAAACCATAACATTTTTAAACAGTCCTACCCCTCCACCTATCCCATCAAATTAAATTGTTTCCCTCCCTAACTGATATCCTATTGATTTAAGCTATTGAACGATCCCTCCCCACATTATGGCTCATCCCAACATCCTGTTACAATAGGAAATACATAAAGATTCCGTTTCATGGCTTCTTTAATGCCCCATTAACACACAGCAAGCCACAACTGTTGTAGTGCTGTTATATAATCAATTTGACTGTAATTAATTGTCATGCATTACACAGTTATGCCACCAGAGATACGAGGCAACAAGCAAGGCAACCAAATGACATTTTCAATTCTTTTCTGCTTCTGCAGAGTGTGTGTATGGCAAATATAACCAGCGTGACTCACCCTCTCTCCATCCAGTAGCAGGTGGACTTTGAAGCTCATACAGTCATTCACCACAATCTCCTCGTTCCTATAAAGGATCTGAAATATCCGGCTGAACGCTGTTCCATCGTAAACCCCTGCAGAGCTGAAGCTGCATTCTCCTGCCATGGGACAGAACAAAATGCACATTGACTGTCATCCTGTAGGTCACTTCACTCTCCGTACTGAGTGTGAAAATGTAGGCAGCGAGTACGTAGGCTGCATTATTATAATAAAACGACATTGGCACTGCCTTAGAACTGCATCGATCCAAACTCCCACAAATCTAACATGACCCACTCAAGTTCCCTTCAATTCCCTTCCTCTATAATTGATAGTCTGGGAACACGCTGCTAAGCTGTCAGTCTATTAAACTTTATACAGTACGATAAATAGAGACTTTCACATTATTTCTTTTTTCCTTTTACAGTACTCTACAACTGTGTATTTTCTCCTGTAACCTGGAGAGTAAACACACCAAAACTCATCTAATCCACCTTTTTACATGCACAATTTCCCACCTTATTAAAATTACATAAATCATTATTTACTGTATATAATAGTGCATAGGTTGTAAATTATATAAACATTAAATAAACATTAATACTGAATTAATACTTTCCTTTAAGCACAACAGATTTTTGTTCATGTTGTGGTTAATGTTGGTGGTTTTTGGTCTCATGATGATGACTGTAAATCACAGTTTGCCCGCCTTTTTATTTCTTTCTACATAACTGCTAATAACCACAACCTTCATGTCAGCCCTAATCTGAACCAGTTAATTTGCCTCCTTAAAATTATAACAGTGGCTGTTGCTGCCCTACAATATGCAAACGCATTACTGAAACATATATGATATGTATATATTAATAGAAAGAGAAATTGAAACTGTCACAGACGGGACACAGTATGTCGCTAGGGGGAGCTGTTTGTACCTAAAGAAGCCTTGCATAAGCATTCATCAGGTATCCAACAGGCACAAAATCCTAAGAACAGGCTATTCTGGTTTGCTGTTTTTGTTTTTGGAATTCGTCGCCAACAGGAGATCTGATGAACCATCTAAGCATCTGGTGTTTAGACGTTAAACATCTCCCGTGTTCCAGCGATTTATCACGATGGCTGTTTACTCTCTGCCACTACAACCCTGTTCTCTGGCCGGGCGACTGCAGTCAATGTGGCAGAGCTGCCGTCCAGCTGGGAGCTGTGAGAGGTCTTTGAAAACCCCGCTGAGGTTGTACTCTTTTCCTCTTTCTCTCTCTGTCGCTCTCTCCCTCTCTCTCCCCCTCTCTCTCTCGGCAGGCCTCCTCCTGATAATGCTGTCACTACTTACAGCATCAAGCAGCCCCAGTCAGCATGAGCGATGTACGGGAGCATGACTGTGGTTAAAGAGTCGGTGGATGTGTGACAGAGATGCCATAATCCCTCTGGTGATATGGGAAGAGATGCAGGCAGGGAGAGGCCTGGTCGCTCAGTGTCACCTCGCAGTATGAAGGTCACAGGCTGCTTTCATGTTCTTTGTGTGTTCATCTCCCAGACTCTGATAACATGAGAGTCAAGACCCCAACTTGCCACAGCTGTGTGAGTGTGAATGTCTGGAGATCTGACTGGACACTGGGACTAAACAACGGGGCTAAAAACAACATATCTCAAGTATTCTGATATTGTGATACGATTCACAATTTTAAAGCTAATTTCTGCATGATGATTTTCATTTTCACCGATAAAAACCATTAAAATGACGATGACGATGTGATTGTTTTTTGCTGGGATCTGTACTAAACAAACCTGTTTTCTTACATCTGGACAATACAGGTTAATCCAGGGCATCTCTGTCACACTCATGTTATTTTGTCACACGTTACCTTTATCAAAGGCTTATAAGCGCCCGTGATTTGGATGCTGCACTTGGTCATATTGCAATTTTAATACTATTTCGATTAGTTGTTCAGTCCTACTGGATATCCAGATTGTTTTCCTGCCCTCTACCCAATGCATGCTGGGATAGGTTCCAGCACTGCCTACCCGCAATAAGAATAGAAGAAAATATAGAAATCAATTGTAGCTGCTGCATTTCCAGCCCCAGCATCTTCTTTAAAATCAGCTCATCATGTCAGCAAAGACAGGAAAGCTAGAGGAGCTTTGCTGTCTTTTGTGTGACATTAAATATCAGCTGCAAATGTTTCCTAGCGTTTGTTTTGACCTGTTTGTATGGGTATGTCAGGACAGTTTGAATAATGTCAGGTAAATAGTCAGTTACTGCATTATTCTGCATGGAAAAGTCCAAGCGGGCTAAAGGAAACTGCACTAAACCACTTTAAACCAAGAGGAGAAACACCATGAATAACTACGCTGCGACACAGTTTGCAGTTTTTAGTACTATTTGACCCACGTCGGATGGATTCACACCTTGCTTTACACACTCTAACTTGTTGGATGCAAATGTGATTGAAAAACATTTTCTGTGTTAATGGCTGCATTCACGTTCACACTAAATAAGATCAACGGAAATACACTGAACCCACCCAGCCTTTGCTTATGCATGCTACAGTTCTGAGTAAATACAGGTGTTGGGGAGTTATCACATCCCGCACATTGAAACCTGCAGCAATGCCCTTAAGCTTTTAGCCACAGTGATTCTGTACTGGAAATAATCTGCTTACAGCCACTCATACTCTGCAGCTGCTGTGTATGTGTGTGTGTGTGTGTGTGTGTTAGACTCTCTCTCTCTCTCTATTTCTCTCTCTCTCTATGACACATAAACCCAAGAACGCAACTTACACAGAATTGCTCTCCGTCTATTGATACTAATATCAAGGAGTATGTTGGACCAGGCAGTGGGAGCCACAGTAAACAGCAATCTAATTCACCCAGCTAATGCATTCTGGCTTGAAAATCGCCATGTTGCTGTGCATGAATCACAATCATTAAATGCTCGAGTTGAGAGTGCGCGGCACGATCCTTCACACAATTCATTTGTCTGAAGGGCACAGACAATTGAAATGTCAAGCATACACTTTCCCAGAGAGCGCAGCATGGGATTATTTCTTATGTCTGTTTTTATGATCAATGCACTTCCTCCCGCTGCCCAGAGCGCTGGCTGGCAAATTCACGGTTCAGTCCGCGAGGTTTACAGGCGCAATACATGACCTTGTGCAAGGAGACGCAAAGGAGGAGGAGGAGGGGGGCTCTGCAGCTCAGCCTTCCAATTACAATATGGATATGGCCCTCACAGTACTGTACCCTGCTGCAGTGTGGCTTCCTCCCCACATGCTGCTACGGTGCAGCTCTGGTGGGATGTGAGGCTGCAGCCGGCCGGTTAGACACATGGATGAAATGCTTTGGAGCCACCGCAGAACATGCAACTTTGTTTGCATAGTTGATGGATGGCAGGATGCATGATGGTAATGTGCGTGTGAAGATATAAATCAACATTGGACACAGGGATGGAGTGGAGGGTGAACCCTACTGAACTCCATTTTATACCTTAGTCCATGTTTTCAGGCTGAAAAAGGCAATATGAGCAAAATTTGTTATGTCACAATTGCAATTAATATCAGCTGATACAAGTTAAATGAGAGCAGAGCTTTATAAGGGGGAAATGGATAAATGAATACTTTTTCTGAAAGTGTAATTGCTTTCTCTTCATAATGGTGGATGTTTGACTTATAATGATCATGCACATGAGCTCATAGTTAACCCGCCGCGTTATTTACCATTACAACACGGGTTGGATAGTATTGTTGAATACAAAGAATGAGCAAATAACACTTATGAATAGAGTGTGCAGTCGCACTGCAAATTCAGGCAGATTTTCCGCTAATCTAATCACCACAAAGGAGTGGACTGATGTATCATAACAGGATTTGATGTTTTGCTTCAGCCTGCTGTGAAAAGCTGTACAATGCTGAGGTCTTGCTATCTTTTTTTTTTCCAACCTGACATCAAATACCGTGAAACTGGGTAAGGATTTGGGTCACTAACGTGGACTACTGAACTAAAATCTTCATCGTATCCATTGCTACCCATTAAAATTTTGGCTAGTGAGGATTTTGCACTGTCTACACACTAATGAGTTGGGGAAATTGTCTTCCCTGCTGGTATTCCTATCATCATTTCTCTGGGGGGGAAAAAAGGAAAAAAAAGAAGAATAAAACACTCTAAATGAAATGATTCAATGTCACATCTCAGGCTAGGACACAGTGCTTTCACAATCAGCCGTGTCCTTGCCAACACACACACACACACACACACATGCACACACACACATACAGAGTTCTGCGCTGCTCCAGTCATGACAAGCTAAAAATAGCAGTTATTACTGCAAATCAGTATTGCCAGTGATACAGCTTCCTGCATTGCCTGAGAAATGGGATTTTAATGCTTGGCTAAGTTCTGAAACAGTGTGTTACAACCTACGACTATAAAAGAGCAAAAGACATGTAAAGAATGAATCTTCCACAATAGAGGAACCCACAAATAGGTGAAACAGTATTTTTTTTCCAAACTTTCTTCATGTATATTGTAACTGAGCAACAACCCATGGAAGACTAGCCTTTGCTTGGTATTATAATACCAGACAATAATGGTAGAGACAAAGTAAATGAAAAGCTCTTCAACTAATGGCCAGTAAGTTATTGCAGTCCACTTTGAAGTCTGACATTCTGGGAAAAGCTCTTACAGTTCTGCTCTTACCCTGCACTGCAAAATACAACCAACTTAGAAACATTTAGCTCCAATTCAGTCTTAAAATTTAATGTTTCTTGGGATGGCGGTTCCCTTTGTTTCCAGTGCAAAATGAAAACATCTTGAAACAAGACAGAATACGAGAATCACTCCACTAATCTCAAGAGTGGATTCAGGAGAAATCTTGAGTCATTTGCACTGGAAAGGTATTACATCACCCCCAACTGCATATTGTCTTGTTTTACAAAAATGAAGATGAAGATTCTCTGCAAGTGTGTCTTCTTGCCAAGGACAGGCAAATGAAGGTGTGCAAGCTGATTATCTTTCTTGAAATCTTAATCACTAAGAAACTGTAAAGTGCCAGACATGCACTCTAATTCTCTAATGTCCTCATGTTTTGGCTGTATAGCAGAGAGAATGCTGGGAACAAACCTATCCATTCACTTAATGCGCACTGTAACTAGCTGTAACTACAAACCAGGAAGACTTATAAGTCTAGAAAATGTTCTCATTTTGCATCGCACTGTGAAATTATACTCATTTTTCCCCAGAAAAGCACTAGCATGAGGCGTGTGAAAACCACTCCCTACACTAACACGCACTATAAAACACAAGATGCTCTGAAAGATTACTGTTTTCACACAGACTTCAAAGAAAAGAGTGTCCAACACAATGTGGCAGACAAAGAATGTGGATCACAACAGATGACTGTAGTCATGAAATGATGCCCTGTGTCATGCAAGCTAGATTTTCTCACTCATCCCCCCTGTTGTACCTGGGCCTCTTACTGTGAAACAAACTCAGCTTATCCAAGCCTTGTCCAAAATACAGGAGCAGACCGGTGATATTGACTACAATTAAAAATCATATATCAACCAGCCAATCAGTGACAGTCACGTCCGACGTCTCAAATAATTTATTATTTATACAATGATGCAACTCACAGCATTGGCCTTATACTCTTGCTGCTGTGTCAAATCATACTTTACTATTTTTCAGGTAATGATGTAGATTGTAACATCTCAATTTTGCTATTTTTTTTTGCATAGTATTTTTTCATGATGGCCTGTACCTTTATTCTTGTATATACTCTTCCTTGCTGCTGTGTTTTGATAACCTTGGCTTATTTGCTGTATTTTCAGATCAATGATTAAAGCTGGTAACAGTTTTTTTTTTTTTTGTTTTTTTTTTAACTTGTATTGTGTTGGCTTGCCTTTATTGATGGGTGTGCTCTTCTTTTTGTGTTTTATAATAACAGCTATATTAACTATATACAAACGTATTTCAAGTCTATGACTAAGGCTATTAACATGTCAGTTTTTGGAAAAAAAATTGCACTACATTTCTTTGACATGCACTACAATGGCTTGTATTTTTATCAGTGTATGTATACTACTGTAATGGCTTATACCCTGATTGAGGCATTTGATGGATGACCAATTATCAATATCCTGCATCCACCTCTTTAGGCTGCTGCCTTGATGGATCAGGTTTGTTAGGACAGAGTACAAGAGTATAAAAGGGTGTGGTATCCTTTCATATAATTTAGCCGGACAAAGACCAGAAATGAAATACATAGACAGACTAATAAAAGAGTGTACATGCCGCTTATTAGTGTGCAGACTCTTCCTCATAACAGTATTTATCAGTACTACACTGGGGAAACCCTTAACATGAACGGATTCTAATGCAACCCTTTGATGAGATTTCAGAGTATGCCTGCATTATCAGTATTGTCATTTTTGTAACATTCTGGGTTCAAATGGAGAGTTTGTCTAAATGCTTTTCCATCCTGACAAGAATAAAATTCTGGGGAAAACCTAGAGTATTTGAGAGAGAAATATATAGCATGAAATTCACTAAATTTAAATATATTAAACCATGGCTTAAAATAGTGAATATTTGGCATATTTGATTAAAAATAAAACAGCACTGGCTTTCAAAAAGCCCACAACCATTAAACTGTAAATGGCACACTTGTAAAAGAGTTGTCTTTACAAAATATAGCTGCCCACAGACTCATTCAATGAGAGTGCAAAAACAGAGATTATGCCATTAGACTGAGAACCAATATAGCAAATTGAGAGTTGATCCCCTTATTATTATGAGGACACTGCCATCATAATACCATCCGAAAAGTGAAACACGTAAATACACCATTTCTAAAAATGAGTAAATAAATAAATAAATAAATAAATGAATAAAAAATAATACATTGTGAGGATCACTTGTCCTTACCTGTGCTGCCGTGTGTTGTTGCTATTAGTCTGTGTGGCACGCGAGGTGAGACCTTCAACCCTGCTCGTACCTGGTAGAACCTGAGAGGGGGCAAACATGAAGAGTCAAAATATTGACATTTTTGAAAACGTTCAACTTTCTGCTGCCTTGTCATCAAACAGTTGGCTGAAATTGAATACATTTAGTTAAAGGAAATGCTGTAATTCTTTTTTCCCTTTTCTGTTTGTTTTGTTTATAACAGGGTTAAAATATGGAGGAGAGAAGAGGGAATACACCTATGCCTGTATTTGCCTGAACTTGTGTATTCCACATTGCTATTCTTAAAGCAGCAGTAAACAATATTGGCATTTTGGCTAACTTCCTGTCTGTTCTGGCAGTTAGCACTCCCCGCCCTCCTCCCCACGTCATCACATGAACGCGAAGCCGTCTTCGCCACAGCACCTTACAATATTCTTCTTCTTCAGCCATCTTAAATTGCATAGTGTATTTGGTTGTGTAAGCCGTTCCTGGGAGTGCTAGAATTGGTAGCTTCTCTGCCGTGGTCAGCTAACTAAAATTCTGTTGGCTGGGTCACGTTCAGCCCCGAAAAAAACTTTTGTTTAAACGGAAACAATGGTGTGTTGAACACCCTGTTTATTTAGGCAAGTGCTGCATCTACGTCAGCCTTTTTAATACAGCCGCACACCGTACACACCCATCAAACGAGAAAACATACCTCAACGCCCATTGCACACCGTTGAACATGTCATTCAACCCGGAAACCGTAGCAAAACATTGCACACCATTTTAAGACTGAACGTGACCCTGACTGTGAACGCACACAGAGGGCCGCCTCTTTGTGGAGGTCTCTCTCCTGATTGGATAAAATGTGAACAGGAAACCAGAAATTTTTACTTTATTGTTTACCGCAGAGCAGAGGCACTGGCAGACCCATGTTACTGACCAAACACTCTGTATCAGTGATTGCTGACAGAAGGTAGAGCTATTTAACAGTTATTTTAACAAAAAAAATATTGCTTACAGCAGCTTTAAGTTTGTCTTTAAGTGACAAAATGGTGAGGTTTTTATTCTCTCTCTTCCTTTCTTTCCTATTTTCTTTTCATTATTTCTCTGTTTCTTTATGCACTTTGTGTTGCTTATGATGAACTATTTAAATAAATAAAAAAAGAAGAAAAAAAGGACATTTTGAACTTCAATACCCGGAAATCATCATGTAACATGATGTCAGTAAACATCACACAGCTCCATCATGTCTACCAACCCAGCCAGTCTTTGAAGCAATGCAAAATAAAGAGAGC
Organism: Neoniphon sammara; assembly: GCA_900302535.1. Lineage (NCBI taxonomy): Eukaryota > Metazoa > Chordata > Actinopteri > Holocentriformes > Holocentridae > Neoniphon > Neoniphon sammara. The sequence continues at coordinate 71,438 of OMKZ01048521.1, read as the reverse complement.
GACAAAAGCTGCAACAATGGTGATGTTTTGGAGCTCTTGATACTGCGTTCATGCCACATCAGAGAGATCACAAGTCTGATCTGACAGCTCATTCTGAAGACTGAGTGTTCACGGGTTCATTCAAATTGTTGTGGAACTGCCACAGCTAGCAACAACACAGATTTACAGGCTAAAAGCAAATGCTAAAGCTAATGCTAGCATGTCATGTGAATGAACTGAATAAATTGTGTATAAAAGGATAGAGAAGCTTATACTGTCTAGTAGGGACCTACAAGTGTTATTACTGACAACGTTACGTCAAAATCTTCCGTGCTGATGACACTGTGAGGCAAAGTGGGAGAAATTGTGTGGAAGTGCGTTACCAGTGACTATACCTGAATTTTATTTGAACAAATATGAGTGGATATACTGGATATCAACTGACATAACCCTCTCAGTCACCTTGTCCCGAACATTTTCAAGATGTGATTTGGTAAATAACAGCAGGACATAGCTGGGTTGTACTTGCTCTCTCAGGTAAAGTTTCCCACCCAGTCAGTCATAAGTTCAAAATGGCCGCCATGGGAGTAAAGTCTGTTACAGGGGATGGGACGTTCTTATCTTTTGCGGTTTGTGATTTTGTGCAACTTTAAGGCTCCAGAAGTGCAAAGACGTGCCCTTCATGACATGGACTACGGGTTAGTACTGTCATGTTTAACAAAATCATTCACGAATTGTACAAATGTAACTAAATTATTAATGGAGAAGGGATGAAATAGTTATAAATAATGAAAGAGACATAATAATGCACATCCATTCAAAGACTGTCTGTGTCATACCTAACGAGAAGTGGTGCTAAAAGTCAACAATATTAGCAAAAACAATATGTAAGATAAAGCTAAAACTATATTGATCCCTGCTGGGAAATGAGGTCACTGCAGCTGCAAATGTAATAGGATTCAGCAGGCAAAAAGAAAAATAGAATATGCAAACGGAATATAACCACAGAGACAGGAGAAATAATAAAAAATAAAAACAACAAAATAGAATTTGAGACATTACTGCAGGTAGACTAAGAGTGGGAAAGGCTACAGAAAAGGCCACATACATGGTTTTATTAACAGTTGCTAGTCTCAATTGCTTACTTAATTAAATATGTCTGTTCCATATACAGTATTTGTGGAGAAAAAGCTAAATGAGACCTATGTTTTAATTATCCATAAAGGCTGTTTGCACAGGGTGAAAGGATGCCAGGCAATGGGCAAAGCATGTGCGTGGAAAACATGTCTTTGAAAAGGTCACTATGACAGTTGAAGTCGATGCAGCTTGTATAAAGGCACATCTTGCCTCTCTGGGGACACATTGGCAATCTGAGAGACCAAAGCCTGGCTGTGAACACAGTCATCACATCAGTGTTTTAGCAACAGTGCTCCTAGAGATGGAGGCTTGATGGAGACACACACAGAAAAGGCTTTGAAAGACAATAAATAAGCAAGGGAGGTGTTGTGAGCTTATAGAATACAATAGTTCCCAGCAACTCACTGGAAAAAGCGAGTATTGCAGAGTTATGTGGCAAATGGCTTAAGGCAGAGCACCCATTGAAGACGTACTACAGTAGATGCCTACAATGGAGTGAATGACATCAATCATTTGCATTTTACAAATGACTTGGAACAAATGACATTGAGAAAATGCAGCTGAGCTGTAATTTCAGTATCTGAAGCAATCTTGGATATCTCTAACTTTGCTTCCATTAGAGAAAACTAAAAGGCCTGCAGTGGTCTTATCACCATCGCCTGCTTTACAAATCAAATGCAGACTTAATCAGTATTTTTTTTAATGCAATCAGTCTACAATGGTGTCTTTCAAAATCTACAGCTGTGTGCTTTTTCAGTCTGCTATAGGGATTAGTATTGATTTCAGCAATTAAATGTCAAGAGTTGCAACCCAGTTAGGTCTGGTAAGCTACAGCTTCCTTATTCCAGTGTTAAATGAATGCCTTAGCTTTACAGTGGTGGGCAGTGGGGCGGGATCCAGGACTTTTAAGCGTTCGCATGAGATCTCTCCCGCTATCTGGAGCAACATGGCAACCAGTAAAAACAAACATATTAGAGCACTCAGCTGAAGGGATTACCATGATAAAGCTTTAGCCCATCCCATTTGGAGAGGGAAAATCATTTCTGTAAAGCTGGCATTTCAGCAAGGCGGAGGCCAACCAGATGACAGGTTTTAATCTTCCTGCAGACACATCATACAGCATGGCGGGATAAACACTGCCTTGTTTTATGTCATGAAATGTAACATAAAACTCAATATAAGTCTGGAAAAACTAAGATTATGATGACGCGTCATTCTTGACTGTGGACAGGACTGTATACTTGGCTTGGCAATTTAAAAAAATGCACTGACGCACTGTTTTTTTCCCGTATCAAATGTTTGAATAATGTAAATATTGTTCTGTTTGTGTTGATTTGTATCTATGGTGCATTTAATATGCATTATCATCCTTGATGCATGCAGTTTTATTCAACACATGCTGATTATGTAGAAGGTGTGCTCTCCAAATATGCTATTCCATTGGATTATGGGTACTTTCACACACACTCCTGACAATAAATAAATAAATAAATAGAGAAAAGAAAAGACTGTTGAAATGTTGCTTGACATAAAGAGGCTTTTCTTTCTTTCTTTTTTCTTTTTTTTTTTTTGGATGTGCAGTTTTGGATTTATAGTTTAATCCCTGTCCAGCAGCAGTGAAAGAGCTGCATATGTGCATAATTTACTCAATAAAATGTAATGTACCTTCATCACTGGACATGAGTCATATCTAGTGTCCGACCATCCTCTTTAACGTTATTTTATTACGATGCATTCATACAGGAACCTTTTTAACCGTATGGTAGCCCATGCTAAATTGGAAGTTGAGGGGAAAGTATGTTGCCTACAAAGGGCAAAAAATCTGACACAACCTTGTAGCTCCCTATGGAGAGAGAGATTACTGCCGGCAAAGCCTGTATTTGAACTGCATAAATTGTATTAGTCATGCTCATGCTGAAGTGTTTGATTCAAAAAATAAATTTGCCCTGCCTTGCAGTCGTCACTCAGGGAACAAAAGTCCCTTGTGTGTGGTGTGTCTCAGAGAGCTTAATCTGGCCCGAGAAAACTGAATTTAAATTGTGAAAAACACATTGGAAATTATAATTAAAATTCACATGAACTAATAATTACATTCAATTTTGAGCAACTGACTTTGATTTGATTTCAAAAGGCGTCTTCATTTTTAAAAAAAAAAAAAATTAACTTTATTTACTTCAATGATTCTATGGGTATAACACATTTAAATTTATGCAATCCAAGTATAATCTCTGCTGGCACTAATCTCTTTCCATACTCCTCCAAGGTACACAAATAAAAAAATTAAATAAATAAAGTGATGAAAAAGGCTACTCTTAAAGAACAAATTACAAAGATTTATGCTGAAAACATGTTTCAGTTTTAAAAAATAAATAAAAATAAAATAAAAGGAATCCAGAAATGTGACTGATTTCTGGAGAAACAAAATGCTTACCCCCTTTGAAAGAGATCCACATTGTGAAACTTGTGCAACTCTACAGAAAACTCCAGTGTTCCCTGTACCTCAGACATGATATAATCCCACTCATCACCTGCCAAAAGAAAGAACAACAATTAAGTATCAACTCCAGTAGTATCAGTCCATTTACGAACAGGTAACTTTGAAAAGCAAAAACAGAAAGAAAAACGCTCCGGCACACCAAAATCCAAAGTGAGGAGATAAGAAAATATTATGACATTTCGAAAACTAGCTCACGCTGTTATTTGTTCTCTCTGCGAAGGCGATATGACTCATACAGTCTACTGTGGTGTACAGACGGACATCCTGGTCTAAGCATAGTTAACATCATCACTGTCCAGGTAAATGATGGAAAAGTGAACACCAACATTGGATCTAATTACCCGACAGTGAAGCCACTGAGCCCATCAGCTCAGGATGTTGTTTTATTATCTATTTTTATAATGTACAGCATGTTCTGAGCTGATCTGAGTTCAGCTGATCTTACAATGAGTCTTTTTGGTATATTGTCACCTGTATAATTACATAGGCTGATATATTGGGACAATATTGCCATTTTTTTAAAAAATATTAAATATATCTGCGAAACATGCAATTAAATATTATTGTGTTTGAACATTTTATTCATTTAATTGTTCAATTGTCTTATTTATGGTAATTCTTTATTTATGGAAAGTCCACTATGCAAAATGGCCAGGGGTCAATTTAAGTGAGGGTGTTTTGACTCCACAGATAAAAGATGTGGGGGCAAAATAATAAAAAATAATAAAGTAATTTGATGGCTGAGTGACTGACCAACTCACTTTTTGGTCAGTTGAGTCTGACGGGTCTTCACTTAAATTAACCCTCGACAGTTTTGCATAGTGCACCTTTAAAGATGACAATATATCCCAAAGGCTCCGTATTATTGCGTAGGAGCTGTGGTTCATCTGCTTTAAAGCTGTCACCTTAAAAATATTTCATTAGGTTGGATTTCAATAGAGTGTCCCATGATGCTCTAAATACTGCTTCAAAGACATTTCACCCTGACAAGAATAAACTCGAGAGAAACAGTGATTTCTTGTAATTTTGGGGATAAAGACGTTTACATTTAAAGACACTGGCAGCTGGCTATCAGCAGGTTCAGTGGAGAAAAAACAAACCGTATCAGCTTGTACTCAGTCACTCTTTAATAGTGCTAGGTTTTACAGGCCCCTGTTAACATGAGGCCTATCAATCATTGCCTCAACTCATTGAGATGAATGGACGCAAAGACACTCGGTGATAAGATATATCAAGCCTCTGAAAATGAACCTCTCAAGCTGAACCTATGAAAGCACCTCCTGGGCTCTCTGCAGCTCTGCTCACACCCATATGAAGGCTGTTTGCCATTAACAGCAATTAAACTGCAGTGTTTCCCCAGCTAGCTGCAATTCTAAATGGAAACCATCTAAGCTTACTTTAAATTCACAACGTGTGACTATAAAGACAATGAGGAAATAAACAATGCCATTATTACTTCATATTGCTTCCTCCTTGATGTTTGCTTTATTATGACCACTGAGCAGCCTGCCAACCAAAGGGAAAAGAGACACTAATGACTTTTATAGAAGTGTGTCAAATAGCCCTAAATTTAATGCTCTGAAACAGAAAACTGGGATATGCGTGCACTTAATGTTAGGTGTTGCAAAAGCGAACATGGAGTGTCATTACATCAACAAAATCGGCGCTGTGAAACACCTTTCAGAAGCAGTTTTACTTTACTTTTGTGCTCAGCATGGACGGTTTAAAAGCATAATGCTGTTTCAGTCCATTTTCTCTAAGCAGTGTAGCATTGACTGTAAAGCAAAATAACATTACATTTATCTAGTCAAAGCCTGTTTTGTATTGGTCCAGAGCTCTGTGAGAAGTCCATTGACTGTCAGTGAGACAGTGAGAAAGCCAGTGGAAAAATCACACTGATAATCTCATCCATCAGTTTCATATCTATAACTTCAAACTGGACCTTTGTAGGAATGTATACTACATGTTAAAGCTGCACGTGTTGGCTTCACACGGAGGTGAAAAGTATTATAAGTACTGGGGGGAATAAACTGAACTTCAGTACCCAGCAGTCCTGTGAGATGACGTCAGTGAACTGCACACAGCACACTCATGTTTACCGAGCCAGCCGGTCAGTGATGCTTTGTGCTAAGGAGATGAGAGAGAGGAAAGATCTAACAGTGGTGAGTCCAGCTTTCTGTGGAAGGAGCGCTGCTCACAGCTGGTAAGGAGACAGCTTGCATTTCCGTCTCAAAGCATGACTCATATTGAACTGGGTGGCTGAGCTGGACCAGTTGTTTCTAAATCTGTTACAAAGTTTGTGTGCAAAGTCCATATTAAGTTCTTAGTAACAACTAGTTAGCACTAGTTTAAACTAACTAATAACTAAATTGGGCTGCACCACTCAAACGTAGAGAATGTCTTAACTGGTAAAGCCTTGTGTAAATCAGCTACTATCCAACATCTGTAGCTGCGTCCAATAGAAAAACATCAAAAATGTAAAGAGTGAAGTCATTGCAGCATCACACACTTGAGAACATCCAAATTAATCGCTGAAGGCAGTTAGCTAACATCACATTCAGCTACAATTACCTCCTTCTTTGTTCTTAAAGGTAACTTTGTTATTAGTAATTTGTGTTTCAGGTAAACGTTAGACTAATCTCGAGTGAAAGGGAAAATGCTAGTCCAATTACAATGCAGTGATAAAAGCTAACAGAGAAACAAAATAACTGTAAACACATGCTAGGTAATTGGTCAAGCTATGCTATTCTTATATTAGGGTAGGTGTAAATATTTAGTCACTATAAGTTCAGTGTCACGCCTACTTAAAACGAGCTAAGTTACAACTAGCTTACATTAGAAATTACTTATGGCTGGTGCAACCAGTCAGAACCATACTGTATTTTCCCATCATTTTCCAGCATACTCATTTCTGCCCAAAATCTTAAATCAATGGCCTATAGAGTGACTTTACATTTTGGAGGGACCACTTACCCTATAGGATTGTACTGGGAAGCGGTGCATTCAAGCAAGTAAGACACAAACAGGGCTATTGAGGCAGCTGATTAGAGTTTGGTCAGAATGAGTCTGTGTGACAGGAAAAGATCTGAAAATACAGTAGGGTCCACGTCAAAAATGGCCAGAGTTATGCTTTAAGTTACAATTTGTCACTTCCTGTTGGTGAAGAGGGTTTTCCTGCTATATAGCGACCAAATGTGACACCAGAATTTCATTTGGGCAGATAAATTGGGTCTACTGCATCTGCGTTTGTGGAGAGGAGACACCCTGTTGCAGCCCCATACAGGTGTGTTTTTACATATAAATTCAGCCTAGCGTAGCTTTAATGAAACAGGACGTTATAAATCTTCAATAAACTCTGAACCTCTGCAACCCACCGCTGAAAATGACCTGCAGAGACAATAAGTGACAAAACCCGTTTGGCTCTTCTTGCTGACTCAGCGTCTTGTGTCACATTGACACACACTATTCAAACACACCCACCCGCCCTGGCAGCTTCGCAAAAAGACTGGATGAGGAGTGAAGCTTTGTGCTGTGTCAGGGTGACCACGGACGACGGCGGTCATAATAATGTAATGAGCCAATTACGGGTCACTAGATGGGACACTGCTAGACACCAGACTGCAGCTTGGCTTATGGTTCCTCTGGCTTTGATCAAGCTAGCCAAAGCTGCTTCGTTGCTTCCCTAATTCACTGAGTTGTTCGCCAACGTTCTCGTCATCTGTTATCTCCTGTCTCCTAGATTCAAAGGGAGAAGCTGTTCACTTTCCCAGCAATGTGTTAAGCCGGCAATAAAGAGGAGAATGAACGCTGTGATTAAATGCAAGCGCACAATCTGAGGACAATGCTCCCTCCTCCCCCACGGAGCAATCTCAATCTCGCAATATAGCTTGGATATATGCACCCTCAATCCCCCCTCCCACTCATGATCAGCCTTCATTCATCAATAAGGTAATGCAATTTCAGGGCCAATCAGTGAGTCACAGACAAAGACACCCACATCGACTGCCTCAAAGACATACAGCTGTCATTCACCGAATTACTAAGATATGCTGTTTTTCTTCTGATGATGTTCATGATGATAATAAAACAACAGGACTGATCAGCAAAAGGAGAATTACTGCATAAGACAATATATTGAAGGGATGAAAGGGCTAGACTACTAAATAACCAGTCACCACTAGCTCTTATTTCCTTCCCAGTCACATTATTCTCTGGCTGAAAATGGAGTTTGTCAGTAGCTCCAACTAGCTTGTTTCTGGGCCACTATTGAGCTATCAGCTTCAATTTCAAAGCCTATCCGGGGCATAAAAGACTGCTGAGCAATCCGTTTGTCGATTAGAATGGAAGACATACTACACATGTGTCCACTGGGAATTTAACAGTAGATGCAGATTTAAAATAAAGGAATTACTCTACAATATTCGTGCTACTTCAGATTATGCTTGCCCTGTGCACCTTTCCACTGCTGTTCAAATCTCAGTGGAAATGCATGCTGTGCATTAACATCGTTGTATAATATCACTAACCTCCACAAAGATCTGCACATGTAGCCTAGCTTTGCTGCGTGTGCACTTGTACACACTATCTGTTCTGATTTGCTAGTTGTTGCAAATCATTAAATACTAATTATTACAAAAGAGCCATCTGCTGTCCGATTACTATTTAATGCAGGCTACTATTGCATGCTGGATTTTTTTTTTTTTTTTTTTTGGGGGGGGGGGG
>OMKZ01048521.1:42508-56600 GCA_900302535.1 Neoniphon sammara | reverse complement strand
ACTCAGGAAAGGAAAATTGTGAGTTACCTTAAGCTGACCCTTCATCTTGCTTCGACCTTTGGAGCAAAGGTTGACACTGACACCATGACCTATCTGACCACACACATACACTCTCTGACACACACACACACACACACACACACACACACACACACACAGGAACACAGTCTTATGAATGCAGATACTGAAACAAAACTATAAATGTCCATACGGGATGCATGCTCATAAAAATACTGTATGTCCTAATAAACACAGTCAATATGTTTCTGGATACCAGTGGTTATCACTTTTATTTTTTAGATCAAAGCTGCTTTTCCTTTAAAGCTGTTGCAAAGATTGCAAATTTATTCAGCTGTTCTTAAACAAGACATAAATGACATTTGCTTAGTGCCTCAGATAGAACTGCACCCATGGGCATAGTAGTTCTTGACTCTTCAAAATGCCAGTGTACAGTGGAACATAACATATCTTTTAGGGCAATTGAGTAAGTAGTACATGTAAGAAATAGTCTGTCAGCGTGCCTGCTCAATCTTGCAAGTATAAATGGACAAAGAAGAATGTTAAGGCATATTTTGATACACTGTTGCAATAATATTTTTCACAGTACTGTATCAATTCTGTGGCTTGATTCTTGTATTGATACGCATCATGCACTTTATTTTCATATGATGTCATGACATCGACATTTTAGAGCACTGTGTTAAGTAAGTACATTGTGCTAATTCTGGAATAGTTGAGTCTGTTTGTCAAGTGATTCATCATAAAATAAGTTGTATATTTTATTAGTCTACCCAGGTGCAGTAGGTTGCCTTTTGAGCTTTTATGCATTTTCAGTCAGTTCTGTAGAGTATTGCAATTTATCGTGATACAAATCATATCATGACCCATGTATTATATGTATTGTATCATAATATAAATGTGTTTTCCTCCATTCAATCAGTCTCTCATAGTGAATAGTGAATTTTAGACGCAGATCTTTGATTTTCTGATATGCAAAACAAATCTACACTAGAGTATTTGATTCAAATACTCTAGTGCAGATCAAAAGTCACATCCATCATGCAGTGACATAACGTGCAGGGTAAGTAAACAGCCTGTCTGCCTGAGGACGTTCAGGTAATAACAAGGCTTTCCTCATGTCAACACTACAAGCTAACACATTCTTCAGCTACGGCAATGCATACACATGATTATGAAATCCACATTTCATCACTCACTGGCTAGTCCTTCCCTATCCTGACGATAATTATTAAGAGAATTACATACAGCCAACACATGTCATTAGGGGGCACCGTAAAGAAGAGGAGGGAGGGGAAGGGGGGGTACACAGAGAAGGCCCAGAGGCCTCCACATCTTTTTAAGTGTTGGTAATAAAATTTAGTTACCACCTCCTGAGGAACCTCTGGCCAATGGGAACCCAATGAGCAAACTTTTATGTGTCCTCAGAAAAAGTTTGAGCATCCCCTGCACTGCTTCCCTCAGTCAGTCCTCAACATGCGCAGGTAGGACTGACTTCAAGGGGGAATTTCATGTCTGTGGCTCCTTCTGCTCCTCTCTCTCACCACTGTGCCTCATTGCCGAGCCTGTCTGTCTCCCATCACGGAGGGGAGTGAAACATGGCCTTCCACAGCTCTGATCTGACGAGGTAAATTTCTCACTTTGAATCATTTTCTCCGCTCATCGTTAACAAACCTTTGCCTCTGAGTTTGTCATCTGACAGTGACTCTAACACAGAGACCCATTTCACCACAGGGCGTTCACTTAATAATTTCTGTTCAATCTTCTTTGGCTTACACTACCGATTTATTTTTATCCTCATTTAGAAAGAGGAAACATCTGCTTATTTGCAATGTGTAACCCTCTGATGATTCAGTGATGCTGCGGGTGTAATAAGATATTTAGCTCTGCACAGATTAAAGACGCTGGCCATTTTCCAGGGTTGTGATAAAAGTGCATCCTAATCTGACCCACACACACATGCATGCAGCCTCTTCTGGTGGGCATTTCAACAAGGGACGGGGAAAAGCACGCTCAAGCTGTAAATTTCATGCCTTCGTTCTTTAGCCTGTTGGTGCTTAATTGTGTTTCCGTTAAGTGTGTCTGGACTGACCTCTGGAAATAGCCTGTGTGCATGTGTGTGCTTGTTTGAATATGGCTAAGGCCTGCAGTATCACCAGTGATCCTTTATGGTGTGACGACAGACATAAAAAAGGCACACACTGCTTTGTCCAGAGCTTTCCTGAAATGACTTCCTTACAAACTTCCTGATTAAAGAGACTGAAGCGTTTCATTTGTATGGCTGAGTGCTTTATGTCAAGCAGCAATCCAGTTTGGGTAATTAATAAGTGCACGGAAGTCATGCCAATAGTGCTGGCACACTCTCAGCATTCTGAGGGCACCTAAGGGCCATCACCATATGGGTGCCACTTCAGATGCTTGTTGGTACTTCATCTAGAGTACGACTGCAACACAAAGTCTTGTCACAGGCATAAAATGTTGATGAATGACAAGGACAGATGTGGATGACATGTTATTTCCTTGATTGATTGATTCATGAATGAAAATTTAAGGTTTGATATTTTGGGGGATTTTTTTTTTTTTGTGCAACGCGTTTAGTCCATCTCTTAAGTATTGCAATTCTTTTTTTTTTTTTCAATTTTTTTCATCAAATCGGCACCCAAGTATGGTGATAGTATTTGAGCAAGAACAGCTAAATGTAACAGTTTTCTTCAAAAAGTATATATTTGTAATTCATTCTATTGTACATGTACATTTTATTTACCACTTTTTATGCAGTATAGCAATAATGCTGCTGAAATAAAACTCAAGACTGACTGACATGTGACGTGCATTGTTTTTGGAAATATGACTCATGATATACAGTCTCTAGGAGTGTATGACTTAATTTTTTCCCATGGTCTAGTGTTAAAAAAGCAAACAAAAACCACAATAAATCATGTAATCGCAAAACTTGTAGAATCGCAATACTTAAGAATCACGATACATATCGAACTGGCAACCAAGTATTGTGATAGTATCGAATCGAGAGATGAGTATATCATCCCAGCCCTACTAATTAGAATTGTGAGTTCCACTGATCTCAGCAGGACAAACAGAGCAGACATTTACATTTAGATGTTACATTTATGCATGCTTTCACAGCAGTGCATGCCAATGTGGACATCGGCTTTCTATAAAAAAATAGGAAGTTGTGTCGGCAGCTCAAAAGCTGATGTTAAGGCAGCTGTCAAGCTTTCCAGATCTATCAGTCTTCAGATGCTTTTGATGCCATTACTCCTGGTGACAATTGACCCCTGTGGGATTCTTTGCCTACCGTGCAAAGGCATTGATGTGGCAATTTTTCCCACTGATCTGTAGCTGCATCAGCCTGAATCTGAGGACGAATGCAAATTGAAAAGCCCTGCAATCGTGTTTCTGCCAAAGGAACATACAAGGCCATTGTTGTTTTTCATCCCTTGTTTTGGCCTCCACTCCCTATTCAAATATTACATACACAACAAGAATAGTGGTTATATATAGTGAGAAATGCAAGACAAGGTCGTTGTACAATATGAGCTGAGGTGTTGTGGAGCGTGAACCCAGCTGAACTCAGTTTACTCACCTTTTTATTTGGGGAATAGAGTTTTCCTTTTAAGCCTTTAAAGGCTGGCATAAATCTTTATACAGCAAAGGTCCACATCAATGGTAGTGCCACACTGACTTAAGCTATATGAAGATAGGGTCTTTAAGGAACAAAAGCATCAAAAAAACTTGTGAAAATAGAGCTAATTTTGTTTTTATTGGTGGTTGTTTGCTTTATACCTTATTATTTACCACTAAATCACTGAATATGAGCACCTGGCTCAAATAACTGTGACGTAGATTTGATGGATTCAGCAGTGAAAGCTCCCCTCAGCATCCCCTCATGTCCCACTGGATCTCTGCAGTAGTGTAGCATCAGGCTGGGCTGTAGATGGATTGGCATGGAAAATGGACAGCCAGCCTCTGGGGCTCTGGGGATGCTCCTTTAACGTGAAGGGCATAATGTTAGTGCCCGTTGCTTCCTCTGAAGGGACCTTGCTGAGTAAGCCATTAGTCATTCCTCTGACAGCTCCATACACATACACACAAGTTTGCAAGCCATGTGAATATGAAATAGAAGTTCATGCAAAAGAGATGGCTACTAGCAGTTAAACACTTTCCTCCGTCATGCTACCTCAATTTGCATAAACTTCCCAAATTGACACAATTTTCACGAGTCTTGGCTATCACTGTCACCCCAGATCTCCCCAGTAATCATGCTGATGATGGTTTTAATGGGAACACCACGGAGAGCAGGCATCACTCAAACTAGCCACAGGAAGATGCAGAGTGAGAGAAGTGGAAGTATGGGCAGAAATGTCCTGCTGTTTTGACACATGGACTAGTGTGTAACATCACCTGGGCATAACTGCATGGCTATTGCTATCATTTATCACCCACCATAAAGTAGACATGCAAACACAACTTGTTCAGAGCAGAGACCCCGATATGCAGTAGGCCCATGGTGATGTCCGTCCTGAGCCCAAAGAGCTACATGATGGGCGAGTGGAGTTCTAGTTCGTCAAACATTTTTCAGGGGAAGATCTGCTCTGAAGGCAGAAATTATATCTCACTGGTTGAGTTAAACGTCAGTGGGCAGAGCCAAAGAACAACAGTTTTTCTGGCTAAGTAACCTTGGAATGACACCCAATGGAAAAGGCAAGAAGTGGCTAGCTAATATTATGAAGTCTAGTGCTTGCTAGCCTTGTTGACCATCCAAGTAGCCATACTAGCAAATAGCTATCTAGGTAAGCTAGATAGTTGGCCTGCAGACTTTCCAAGATTACGGATGCCATGGTCATGGATGAATGAAAAAAGTCATTGCCTGTTATATTTTTAATGATATTTTGACAATTTGACATCATTTTGCCATTCAACTTCACTAGTTAGCTAACTTGTGCTCAAAAAAACTGTGAGATCATTTCTGCTTCATGAATCTATGGAATGAACATGTAACTAAACTAAATTTGATTTGTTACAGGATGGGGTATGAGATGTGCACTGATGTCTATCGTACACCTATCAATATGCTTTTGCAGAGAGGCACAATAGCATTCAAACGTACTCTGGCCTTTGAGATGAGCAAGTTTTTGTTTCCTTATCGCAGTAATAGCTTGTGTAGGTCATTATCGTTCATTTTCATTTGTCAAAGGGATCATTCCACCTCCCTGTGATGCCATAGCTGTGTCTACTCACTTGGCATTTAGTATCCCCGTGATTTGTAATCCTCTTTATCTTTATCGGGGGCAGGGTGGGAATGCAGGACAAATGCATTTTGAAAGAGTGACTTGCAGTTGGTCTCTCATTCCTTGTTCTCAGGACGGCCATAGAAATCAATTGAAAGGTGGCTCACACTGGTGCTGTCATGTGTTATTGATTCAGACAAATGGAAACTGTGAAAGTGATTTAGATGTATACCTGAATACTGACCTTCTCAATTCTTCCCGAACAGAAAGCAACCATGGCGTCTAGCGATGTCAGTGTACCCTTCTGTCTGTATGGCTGCACTGTCACTCCTCCTCGCTCCAGCACTTGGACGTAAGTTACCCACAGTGCAATGCTCGATCAGTGACACACTACAGAGTCAGTGTACCGTGTAGCAGCATGAATGCCACCGTTGCTACCAAGCTGTTTGCCATATAAACACTGTCAAAGGGAGTAACCCACATGTTGACTGCTGCTGTGAGGTCATCCTCTTTATCAAAACTCACAAAGCAAAAGCCAAAAATAGCCGGTGTACTGTGCTGATCTGCTTTGTAAGATTAAATCAGATTAAATCTCCTCTCTGATAATCACGACAAGCCTGTTCTCTACATTTGCTACAATATCAAATCTAAAGTATGACCATGCAGCGCAGTGCATGCATTCTAAAACATGTGATATGCATGTATATGCAAGAGTAAACAAACTTTACACTGTATGTGCAGTATTTTAAGATAGCTGCTTTTTCTGTCACTATGCACATGCAGCCACATGTGACGTCTTAACTGTGGTTCATCTCTCACTCATTGCACTAATGACTGGCTTTTTGAGCCTATTGCCGCGGCAGGCAGTAACTTTAACAACTTGAAGCCCACATGCACAGTCAGATAAGTGTTTATTGGTAGTAAATACCGTCTCACTACTGTATCTCATTTCTCAGCAGTTATGTGGGATCTGAGAAAGGCTTCCAGATGTGTTGTGTTCACACCGCTCACTCTAAATGAGCTGACTCAGGTTATTGACTGGGGAGCCCCTCCAGCTGTCCTTTCATGACTTCCAGATCCTCGTTTGATGGAGTTTGCATTTCCACTTCAGAGCGGAGAGGGAGGGAATGGCTGCATAGTGGCACCGCAAGGATAGCGCCCTCTTCTGACATACCCTGGCATTTTTCTCACAAATTCCTAAATAACTATGAAGCCTAAGAACTTTATTTTGAAGTTTTTGGTAGCTGCTAGATGTATGCTTAATACTGGCCATTATCTGAAACACTGAATGATTACTTGTTCTATCAACTTTTCTGAATTCATATATAATATATATGAACTGAATTCCTTAATGGCACTGAAAAATTAGGGTAGCCTTTTGTCTTGAAAACTTTCCAAACATTCCAAAAAAAAAAAAAAAAAACCTCACCAAAATAGTTAAATTGCTCAATCAGCTGAGAATTATGGATGATGAAAGCCAAAATGAAATGGTGACGTGATGTATTGCAGGTCGCGGTTTCCACCAAAGGAAACTTCCATTTTGATAAATCACTCACTTGTAAATAAAAAGGAAAGCGGCTCACCTGCCAGATGGCCCTTCTAAAATCTTTCTGAAGACATTAGAAATATGGCCTTGACTTTGTGACTCCACAGTCACGCAACAGTAGCCGACACATTCATCAACATTATATTTCCATCTCATATGACATATTTGGATCACAGGGGGCGTCTGAAAGTTCTGCATCGTAAATCCTAAACACTGTGTTGATATTAGCCTGTGTTTGTACTTTTGAGATATCTGACATATTAGTGTAGTTGTAAGAGAAACTCACATTAAAAATGCACTAATGTGCGTTGTGATGTTAATCAGCTCTGGCAAAGAAAGCCTTGCTTTTTTCCCCTGTAACTCCCTCTGGAAGACTCCAACTGAATGAAAATGAAGGATAATTTATTATATGTCAAATTTATTGCATGTATCAAATTCTACAAGGAGCATGTTTAGCATGATTTTTTTCTTGTTGTTTTGTTCTATTAGAACTGGATCTCAACAGATTGGATGGCGATACTGTCTGCCCACCAATGAGAAATGGACAAGATGACCTTCCAGGTGAAATATTCTCTGTGTGATAATCCTGCCATAGGAAATAATGATCTTCTGCTGGGTGTGCTCTAACAAAACTATAAACAGCAGCTGAAGCAGTTGTAAAACCACCAGCCTCTGTTTTGAAAATCCCTTAAAAGAGAAAATAGACTATCCAAAGGAAGGTGGTAACTTTAATTAGTTGAACAGGGTGGGCTGCCTAATGCCTCAAGACACCTTTAGGTTTCAAATGAGGCAAATAAAATGTTCCACTTGAGGCTGACAGAATTTTAGTCGGGACAACTCTAGCTCAGCAAGATTGTAATTGCTCACCGCTGCTCTGTTTGAAACAATTCACTCCCTCAAAACATCGGCACATGTTGTACTCGGTGGTTTTGAGATGTAGAGCAAGTTTCAGAGGAAGACTAATTTATTTCAGGTGGAATTCATGATTATGCTACGCCTGTATTTTCTTTTATCATAATAGCTTGTGTGCTGCCAATATTTCCACTAAACGGCACACTATGTATTATACACTTCTGAGATGGTGTGACCATGAACATATCACAAAAATGTATGAATGTCATTCCAGCTAATAACAACAACAAAAACATGCTATGTGTTTTCATTAATAAAAATGAATAATAATAATAATAATAAGAAGAAGAAGAAGAATAAATGTTAATAATGTTAATAATGTTAATAATAATGCTAATACCAATACCAGTAATGCTAATAATATTAATCATGTTAATGTTAATATTAAAAATATTCATACTAATAGTTCTAATAATGCTAATATTAATAATATAAATGCTGTTAATGAAAACAGTAGTAGTAATGCTAATGCTAATTATAATAATGCATACTTTGAGAGCTTTGTGCATTATTATTATTATTATTATTTAGCATTAGCATTAACATCAGCATTATTATCATGAACAGTATTAATATTATTACTATTGTTGTTGGATTATATTATATTATTTTTGTATTTATTACCATTTTATTATTTATTTATAAAGGTGTAACTACGCAAAATCGAGGGTTGATTCATGTAAAGACCATTTAAACTGGAATAAGCACATAATTTATCAGTGAGTCAAGCAGATGATGAGAACCATGTACACTCAGCCATCAAATTTCATGTTTATTCCACGGTCTTTGTCAGTTGAATCTAAAGGGTCCTCATCATCAGTCCGATAAACCATGTAGACTCAATCACCAAACTTTGTGTTTATTCCATGTCTTGTCAGTTGACTCTAACACTCTCACTTCAGTGCAGTTTTACATAATGTGCCTTTAATATTAGTCAAAATAACAATTATCACTGTCATCATGTACACGCTCTTTTCCCCATTTAGGTTTCGACCTGATCACCCAGTTCCAGCTGGACGTGATCCCTCTGAAAGGCGTGAGGAAGGTGGACGGCTCGACTTCCCTCCAGGTGGCATACCGGCTCGACAGGGAGGCCAATTTCCAAATTCCAACCAGGCAAGTCCTGTACAGTAAAGAGCTGGAAAAAAACACAGAAAAAGACACAAATGTAGAGGAATGGTCTCTTGATGCAGGTGTTGCATTATTACAGGTCCCACACAGGTGTTATTCCACTGCAAACAGCATATTATTGGCAGAGAAAAACATGCCTGAACCCATTTGGTATCTCTCAGAGAAGAGGGTGGGAGTAAGGGGATTATGTTTGTGTGGGTGGCTTCAGGGGATGGGTACCATGTAGACCCCACTTCAAGCCACTTCAAATCTACATGAAATGCAAAGGGACATACTTCATTCTGCGCTGTCTGTTGATGATTTATCTTCTCTAGTATGAACTCATTAAAAGGTTTAAAAAAAAACAGGTGCTAACAACTTCAATAACTTCCTGTGAGGAGTTACTTTGCCTTTTTTAAATCTAGTGACTCACATGAAGTGTGCAGCAAATAAAAATAGACCCCATTTGCAGCTTGGCGCTTTGCACTGTATTTACCATGAGCGCAAGGCTGTTGATTTGAAACAATTGGTTGCAGGAGGGAGTGTGCAGGTTATTAATGGCATTACCTCTTTATATAACCGAAGACACCTCGTGGTGTTTCCCAGTGGGCCTGCTCTGGTCTGTTGTGTCTAATCTCTTGCAGCAGGCCAGTTTTCTCAGAAGCTGTTACGTAACTCGCTGGCACCCTGCATCGTGCCACTTGGGCCTGTCACACTGAATGTAAATACATGTTTATTTCCCCAGGAGTCCAGTGGCATAAACTGTGCTTTGAAGTCTGTCATCAGCAGAGAGCTTCAGCTGCAGCCTCTCTCTCTCTCTCTCTCTCTTTTTTTTTTTTTCCTGCAGGACAACACTGGTACACACTTTAAAAGCCTGCATAGGAGAGTTTCTCACCCCAGGCAAAGTCAGAGAGTGCTTTTCGTTTGTTTTATTGGGTTACAGGAAACTCTTTTTTTATTGCCCCACCTTGATCATTTACAAGATGGTAAAAGAACGGCTGCAGCGCCCATCTATGAACAAACCACCTATGGAGAATCTGGCTTGTTAAAAAAATAAAAAAAGCTACACTAGTGCTAGACGGTGGACAAACCTGTGGTAACCTGGACTGCAAGCAGCAATTGAGCCAATGATGAGAGCACTGGGGCAGCGTCTTTCACAGCGCCTGATTTGTAACAGAATGGCATGTTTTTAAAAGCTGCCGTTCTTTTTTTAAAGTACGTAATCATGTTTTATTTGTATTTCAATCTAAAGAAGATTGGGGGGGGGTTATGTTGTGATCATGTTTCAGCATTGATGTCAAACTATTTTTCAGTTTGATCACACTGCCAACAGTCACATGTCATATATGTTATACCCTTTATTAGGGCTGAGAAATATATCAATATTATATAGATTTTGTGATATGGGACTAGATATTGTTAGGGATTTTGTATATAATATCGTGATATGGCACAAGTATAAAGAATGCAATTTTTTAAGCTTCTTACACTGTTATATTCTTTGCCTCTACCTGCTTGGTCATCATATCTCCTTATTCCCCTTGCAAAAAAGACATTTGGTCTCAACAGGTCTCTCCTGCTTAAATAAAAGATCTAATAATTGTTTATCAGAAATCTCTTGTATTTAAATTTCATATCAAAGTAGAAGTAGTCATCTCTAGTATATCATCACAACATCAATATTGAGATATTCCGTCAAGGATATCGTGATATGATGATTTTGTCCATATTGCCCAGCCCTACCCTTGGTTCCTCATGTAATTTCAACCCTTCCCATCTGTTTTCCTCTGTCCTGAATTCCCCGCTCAGGCTGAATTTTCCCCGTGGCTTCCCTGACGAATACTCCTTCATGGCAACCTTCCGCATGATCAAGAACACAGTCAACAAGGTGTGGAACGTTTGGCAAATCGTGGATGAAGACGGTCGCAAACAAGCCGGTCTGAGGCTGAACGGAGACCAGCAGGCCCTGGAATACTTCCTGATGGGTGCTGATGGCAACCTGCAGACCGTCACCTTCCCTGGCCTCTCTGTGCTCTTCAACACCAAGTGGCACAAGGTGATGATCGGCGTGGAGCGTGACCAGGTCACACTGTATGTGGACTGCCAGCCCGTGGATCAGAAACCCATCAAGGGCAAAGGCCCCATCAACACAGAGGGAGACACTCTCATTGGTAGACTGGATACAGATGCTGATGCCTCAGTAGTGGTGAGTGGCGATGGAAAATTTCCTGTTGTATTTAATCACTTTCCCCAACTCTGCTTACAAGCCATATCAGTGAAGTGGTGCTCTATGCGAATAAACAGGTTCAGGTTTATATGTGTGCTGAGCTCTGCTATAATTCTCAAGTGCTGCTGCCACAGCAAAGCTGCTCAGTTGGGTTCCACTGAAGTAAAAGAAAACCTTAATCCCTGCAGAAAACTGCAGCCATGGAAAATCAAACTTTTACTCTTTCAGCCCATTGAGGGCATCGATTTAAAACAAAAGAAATGACTGCACCATGACCAATGCAGAGATTCTCACTCAGATGTTACAAATCCAAAATAAATTCCATTGTGCAGCTGACTGTGCAGTAATATTACTGTCTTTTTTCAGTTTGAACTCCAATGGATGTTGATTCACTGCGACCCAAAAAGAGCCCAAAGAGAGAGCTGCAATGAGCTGCCTGCCACTGAGGTATAGTAACAAGGCCTTGGATCTGCTCAGCATCCATTTGGTTTAACTGTGTGGATTTATTCAGGTTGATAGGGAATCCAGCAAGTTCCTGCACATCTGTGTCTGCTGGAAGGGAAGTGAAGAAATGCTAAGATGGAGATGCATAAATGTAACAAATAGTCTGCCAAGCAATTTCCTTAAGTACACACAAACTGTCCAGAGCTGCAGTTCATCCAAAAGAAATTTTGGCAAGTTGTCCCATTTTTAAGACATTTACTGTGAAACAGCAGATTGGAGCTTTAATTATACAAAAAATTCTTAAAGGAAGAGCTATTGTGGAAGCACAAATAATCTCTTTGGTTGAGTTTAACCTCAATGGGCGGAGCCAAAGAACCACAGTTTAGTTCATTGACAAGTGGGAAAGAAGAAAAACAACAGTGACTTATATTTTTTATTTATTCACCACCATGGTATTCATGAAAGGTCAGCACACTAGCTAACTAGCTTACATAGTTAGCTATAGCCCAGCATGATTAGTTTTCACTTGGAAGCTCAGCTAGGCTAACTAGCTAACCTAGATAATTTATTTGGCTAGACAACATTTTCTTCCCCCAAAAGTAGCAAGTTCAAGTTCAAGTTCAAGTTCAAGTTTATTTAGAGCCCAAAATCACTGTTTACAGTCTCAAAGGGCTTTACAGGCCCACAGTTTACAAGAAACAAAACAGGACGACACCCCCTGACTTAACTTAGCAGAGTTCTAGGCTTTATAATATTTGCTACCACCTTATCTTTTTCAGTGGGCTTCAGTCTAATAGTACCAGGAAAGCTAAGGTTCTTTAGCTCCGCCCACTGAGGTTTAACTTAACCAATGAGATTAACCCCACAGTGGAGTTAAAAATGCTTGTATGATCAAAGCTCCAATATGTTGTCTGTCTCATTCTACTCAAAGTCAGCCATGTCATGAATTTGAAGGAATACTCCAATGTTTTGGGCAAAATACCCTTTTTCCGACTTACAAACAGTGAGACAAGATGTTCGATACTATTTTCACGTCTGTATGTCCACTGGTTTGGTTCTGATGGGTAGCATTTCGTGTTAATTTAGCATAAAGACGAAGTCTACAGGTGTCATTAGCCAAGCTCCGTCAAAGTGAAAAAATAAACCGCATTGTATCGTTAATTTGAAATACACATCTTGGAATAAAAAAAGAAAAAAAAAAGAAAAAATTTTGTTTTAGATTTAGATGTATAAATTTAGAAGTTAGATGGTAGGAACTATAACCGCTGAACACGTGTCTATCATGTGTAGTACCCTGTAATACACACAATATATTGTGTAAATAAGAAAGCTTCAGAGTTGCTGTAAGGTTTATTTTCCCACTTTGACAGAGCTAGGCTAATGACTCCTGTAGACTTCAAGTCTTTATGCTAAGCTAACATGAAATGCTAACCACGGGAACCAAACCAGTGGATGTACAGAGGTGAAAATGATATCGAACATCTTGTTTTAGTCATTAAGTAGTGGGTAAGGAGTATTCCTTTACGAGATAGTGTTTAGAATCGAATCACCTCAGTCATGCTGTAAATGTTTCTATCCATTTAAGAAAGGAGTATTTCCTGTCCTGGTGCACTCTATTAGATTTAAGGCTAACATTTCTGCTTTCAAACTGTATCTTTTCAGGCCTCCTAACTCTGAGAGGATACATGGGTTTATTTTTTTGGTACTATGGGCTCTGTATTGAAATGACAGCATGGTTTGCTCCCTACTATGATTTTGAACAGGTGCGCTTCTGCTGACACTTTGGGTGAGGGTGGTGTGACTATTTTCACTAACTCTACATTTATCTTATTTCTCTTGCTTCTTCAGATGTATGCCAATGCTGAGGTATTTATTTTTCTACTCCCTTCTTTTTTCTTTTTGTTTGTGTTTTTGAGCCAATAATCTACTTCAGTGCTTGATGCCTAATTATCTCATTGCTTGGTTCTAAGTCTCATGTACTATATGGTGGTGTTTTCAGTGGTTTGTTTGGTCTCTCAGGGCTGAATGGGTAAATCATTCACAAGTTTCCACAGCAATTAACCGTGCAACCAATGATAATTAAAGGACATAAATCATATTGATGTCGAGAAAAAAGTAAAATGGCCCGAATTAGAAGCAGACATGCCTGCTGGCTGTAAAAGGAGAGATCTGCCTCATGTTACACTCATATATAGAAAACATTAGAATTCAGTTCAGCTGTTTACACCAAGCTATTGCCCAGTTTGGATTTCATAACCATACATATTTTCTGTCCTGCTCCTCTCACAGCACCATCTTAGAAATGACCAGACTGTTATTTTTATTAGATATGATTCCAGCTAAATGATCGTATGAAGCCTTCATATATTTATAATTCTTAGCCTTGCAGATCAAAATCATCTTTTAAATCACTCCTTAAAACTCATTTTTATAGACCTGCTTTTACCGTATGTGATGTCTTTTGTCCAACTATTTCTAATATCACATTGTTTTCACTTTCTAGTCTTGTCCGTCTGTGGTTCCTCCTTTTTATTTATTATATGAGTATAATGTTTGCTTTTATTTGATTGTCAAAATGCACTCTGA
>OMKZ01048521.1:13898-36031 GCA_900302535.1 Neoniphon sammara | reverse complement strand
AAAAAAAAAAAAAAAAAAAAAATCCCCCAAAATAATTTCTAGCAGTCAGATCATCCTAATTTACTTAATATGTTTCATACAAATGTAGCACCCTACCCATTTTCAGTGTTATTTCATTTATACTGTAGAATCAAGCTATATGTGTTGATTTAAAACTTGCTCACTCACTGTTCATATAATGGATTGAGTTTGTAAGTCATCATGAAGTGCATGTATACTGTTCAATAACCCTAACTTATTTAAAAGAGGCATTCAAATGTTTTTGTTCCCTTATTGATTTATTGTATCCACCAGAGACAAAATGTACTGACATTTCGCTCTTGGTAATTTCATATAAAACACTTCTCCATAATAATGATGATAAAGACAGGCTGACAGTTATTGTAAATAAATGTAACTAACTGTCCTCTGCTTCTAGGGTCCTCCTGGTTTCAATGGCATCCCTGGACCCACTGGCCCACCCGGAGCTCCTGTAAGCAATCTTAATTTGATCAGCTCAATATCCTCTGGCCTTTGCAATTTACTCTCAGAGGATAAGGGCAGCATGTTATTGGTAACTAATTCTCCTAGGTGGAGGATTGTTTTTCCATAACTGCCAGGCCCATGATGCAATTCTGATGTGCTGTGATTTGTTCCGTCAGGGTGTGGAGGGCATCCGAGGACGCCAAGGTTTGGAGGGGCCTAAGGGTGACGAGGTGAGCTCAATACTTCCACTCAGATATTCCACTGAAGTGTAGTATAAAAAACTCTTCCTATTCAGTAGTTTGATGTACGCCTTTCTATATTTATCATTAGGGAGCTATAGGACCTCAAGGAGTGCAGGGACCCCAGGGAGAAAAAGGAGACACTGTAAGTAAACTAATACTATTGATTGGCTTGATTGATTCAGCATCATTCTGCATTCTTCTGCAAGTCCTCCATTCTCCAGCAGTCTTTGTAAACGTGATTGGATTATAATTGCGGTCTGGCATTCCAGGGAGAGCCTGGCAAAGACGGCCTGGATGGAATTCCCGGGGTTGACGGTGCCAAGGTGAGTTCAACACACACACACACACACACACACACGCACACACTGGTTCCTACAGCCAGGATCGCTAGGGTATGGCTGTCAAACAAGGCTGGCTGCAGGTGTGCATGTTTATCTGTCCACTGGTTGTATCTACAAGCCAACAACTGACATGAAATAAACAGCCCGTTGTTACTATATTTGTCCAGCTGACATTCAGTGCCTAACACCATGTACGCCATGGGACACAAAGAGACTCATTATTCATCATTAGGGTTTAAACAACAGGTTTTTGAAGGCCCATATCATACAGTATTTTTGTGTTAGAACAGGCACTATTTTGTACCAGTATCATTCCACTTGTATGCCAAAATATTCAGAACTGTATTCTTTGCAAGGTGGAGAAGTGTCTGAAACAGCAGTTAGACCATAATGTGGCTAAAACTCTCCACAGAAATCCAAAGAATGCTATTCAATCCTATTCAGTGTTGGGGAAACTTTGAGATAAAGTATATTACTACTGTTAAAGGAATACTCCAACGTTTTGGGCAAAATAACCTTTTTCCAACTTACCCAGACTGAGACAAGATGTTCAATACCATTTTCACCTCTGTATGTCCACTGATGGTTAGTATTTAGCGTTAGTTTAGCATAAAGACCTGAAGTGTACAGGAGTCATTAGCCTAGCTCCGTCAAAATGAAAAAATAAACCTTACAGCAGCTCTGCAGCTGTTTTATTTACAAAATGTATCGTGTATTTGAAATACACATCTTGGAATTTTTTTTTTTTTTTAAATGAGGGTAGTTTTAGGAGAAGTTAGATAGTAGAAACTATAGATGTTCAGCAGTTATAGTTCCTACCATCAAACTTCTCCTAAAACAACTCTCCTTTTGTTGTTTTTTTAATTCCAAGATGTGTATTTCATTACTGTGTAACACACATGATACAATGTGGAAATAAGACAGCTTCCGAGTTACTGTAAGGTTTATTTTTCCACTTTGACCGAGCTAGGCTAATGATTCCTGTAGACTTCAAGTCTTTATGCTAAGCTAACATGAAATGCTAACCATCAGGACCGAACTAGTAGATATACAGGGATGAAAACTGTATCAAACATCTTGTCTCAGTCTGGGTAAGTCATATTTTGCCCAAAACATTAGAGCATTCCTTTCAATAAAGAAAAATTATTATTAACATCATAAATGAAAGAAACAGTGTGTGCCACGAAAATAGATTTCAGTCTCCATCAAATCAGAGGTGGATCTCATGACTGGCAGATATCCAATGTTTAACAAAAGACCAATATCGGCCCAATGTATATTGGCAAAGCAATACAGCAGTCTAACTCTATTCATCATTCTAAATGGTTTTGCGCTGCATAAGCTCTTAATGTTCATCCACTCAACAGGGAGAGGCTGGTGTTCCTGGCACTGTGGGCGTCAGGGGGATCGTGGGTATTCCAGTGAGTCCAACTTTATTTTTAGCCATTAACCTTCATGCTTTTGACTTTGCATGCAGTCAATAAATTCTTTGTGTTGCTATAATAATATAATCATACTATTTACAGTTTGCCATCGAACAGAATTGTATGCCATAATACTAATTGTTACTCTGGACAGTTTTATATTTTATTGCAAAGCATGCAGAAGCTAGGAAAATTGAAACCACACAGCAGTTCAGATTAATGAAACACTTAAAGGCAAACAATCAGCATGAAGGAAAATCCAATACCAAAACCACAGCTGCCTTTGCTGGCAAGGTTATGCAGGTTAGAGACTACAAATATGGCCTGAGGTGTAGAACTGAGTGAAGAGAGATGGAAAGGAAGGCAGTAAGCTTTATCTCTTTGTACCACAGTTTCCATAGAGAAGCAAATCAGTCCATCTTGTTTTTCCAGAAAATAGAATTTATTGATGAAAATATTTCAGGCCATCCTAAACCTGCCACTGCTGATATAAGCTGTGCGAAGCTTCTTCTAAGTAACAGAAGAAAGATGAAGTGTTCTTACATGAAAGTGGGGGGATTTTATGCTTTCACCAATTTGTTTGTTTTCTAGCAAGTTATCTCAAAAAAGAACATTTGCATGAATTGAGGTGGACAGATAGCCCTTGGACCAAAGACCTGTTCAGTTTTGGTGATGATCTAGATCTAGGTGTTCTGCCAGAAGACAATAATTGTTTTATTCAAAACCCATAAAAACAGAATAAGCAAGCATAAACTGTTAGAGAGGCTGCAGCTTTGCAAGTTGGAGAACTGCTCAGCGTCGGCAGAGATTAGTGCTCTACAAAGTGACTGTAGTTTATTTATTTATTTTTTATTTTTTTTATTTTTTATTTTTTTCACAGGTATTGGAAATGAACATATGGCTGTGGCTACCTCATTGACCTGTTTTCTTTTTGAATTAAGAATCGGCCCACTCTGCACTAAAAATAAGCAATACTATCCAAGAATGAGGGGTGCAGTGTGGAGGAGTAATACATTAATTGATTTTCTGTTTTCTTTGTGCATGATGCATTGTGTTGTTCCCTCTTCTCAGGGGCTGCCAGGGAAGCAGGGATTAGTTGGACCTGCTGGTGCAAAGGTAATTGGAATTGTCCTCTGTTTAATGACGCATGGCCACACAGTATTGCCAGCATTTTCTTGCTGCAATACTCAACTTCTTCATTAGGTTTCATTCTTGGCAAGCAGACAGTAGACAGAGCGTACAATTTAAAATTAAGAAAATGGCTCACTGATCTTGTTACTGTGGATTTAGGGTGATGCTGGTGCTGAGGGACCCATCGGGCCAGTTGGACTTCCTGGAAAAACTGTGAGAATTCTCAACCATACTATCCATCATGGTCTTTTAATATCCATTTGTAAGACTAGGATATTATTTTGATGCATGTGCTGCAAGCCAAATCCTCGGAGCCATACAGAATTATTTCTTTTTGTATAGGGTGAGGCTGGAGCACCTGGGGCAGATGGGAAACCAGGAGGCAAGGGAGCTACTGTGAGTTTATCTTTACTTTCCATTTAACAGCGGTACATTCTCAAACTTCAGTATAGGTTATTTAGTCTAATTCAATGATTTTGTCAAAAGTATTAAACTATATCTGTGTTACTGAGTTAATGTGTACTCGTTTTTTTTCCCATAAATTTCCAGGGTGAAACAGGGAAGCAGGGACCAGTGGGGCCTGCAGGTCCACCGGGAATCCAGGTACGAAATTGAGGTCTTTAATGAGGTCCCATAAGCTGTGCAGCAACTGATAATGTAGTAAATCAAATCAAATTTTATTTAAATAGCAATTTTCATGTCCCACAACCCCTAGTACTTTAAAAATGTGGTTAAAAACAGCTCAAGGTTGTGAAAAACACAACTAGGTAACATTGAAAAAGTGTAAACTGTAGAACTTGTCAAAATGTTGTAAAATGCCACTCTTAAAGGATAGAAAATTTTATAAAAACTAAATGTAATACATTACCAGATAATGCTAAAACATCATGTTATTACATTAACCAGCAATTGTGACTTCATAAGAGGTATAGCATCTTTTAAACTAATTATGTAATAATAGTAATATTAAGTTATTGTAAAAACTATAGTAATGCAATAACAAGTTGAGTGTCATTATTACATCAGTTAAAATATGTTACACCCTTTATGAAGTTATAATCCCCACATAGTGTAATAATGTGTATAGTGTGTATTATAATTTAACTTCACTTAAACCAATTTTATTATATTTTTGACTTATTAAGAATATTTTGTTGTATATGTTATCATTAATCATTATTGTGTATGTTTTTTCCCTTGCACTGTTAATACTGTGAGATGTACAAGTTGCAAATGGCAATAAAAGATCTTGAATTATCATTTGCAACATGCTGTATCTAATACATGACAGTGCAGGCTTTTGTTGTATTTACAGGGTGACAAAGGAGACAAAGGTGCCACTGGTGCCAAAGGAATGAAAGGTCATACTGGGCACAAAGGCGATCAGGTGAGACAAATCTGACTTTTATAACGGTAAATTGCGTTGAGAATCTTAACCCCTTAGTATCTGATTGAAATTTCCCCTTCAGTAACATCAAAGTTAGAAAAAAAAACCATATTTCCATATTGTATGACAATGTCATGTGTATATTCTGTATCTGTTGGTTGCAACGCTTCACTGAAGCTACATCACACTGAGTGAAATATTCAAGTCCAAGATGTCACTGTTTAATGGCTGCAGCATTACATCAAATAGAAAATATCTAGATGTCTTGTGCATCATTTTCTACACATTTCCCTGTAATTCAGATATTTGGGATCTTTGGAGACCTTGTGATCTCCACTAGAATTAACAATAAAGTTCTGTGGGTTTGAACAAAGCTGGGCTATGCAACAATGATGAAACCACCGAGGTAGTAAGGGGTTAAGGTGCAGCAAAGTACATGATGTTTTTTTATGTGTCTTTCCAGGGACCAATGGGTCCAATGGGACCAAAGGGAAGCGAGGTGAAGAACTGTTATCATGCACACACACCTGCGCATCATCTGCACCTGCTTTTACCTTTTACATCCATTTCAATAATTATTGTACACATTCCACATCTTATTTTTATGAACAGGGAAACCCAGGTTTGACAGGAGACCCCGGGGTTAAGGGAGACCAGGTATGTGTTTTGCTAATGGCTGAGTTTTGTCATCAGGACTGAAATATGTTACTACACACCAAATTTACTGTTCAAATCTCACTTCTCTCCTGGCAGACCTGAAAGAAGTCAATCCATCTTTGCTCTTTCTGTGTCTTTCAGGGCCCTCCTGGTGTTACTGGAATCAAAGGAGAGGTACTGGGAAAATTCTGGCTTCTCAATCAGCACAAAGGATCTAGCAACTCTACCCATTCTCCAAAATTTACAGTTTCCTATAGCTTGTATCACATATGAATGTATTCTGCTACATGCTGAGGAAAGCATGGGCAAGGCGCTGCAACCAGCTCAGCACCCCTATACCCGTAGTTCCAACTAGTTGGACTTTTGCAAGACATGTTGTGATGAAACCCTCACCAACAATAGAAACAAGGGACATAGCCATCAGGAAGGTAAAGAAAAAATAATAGTAGCCTAATAGTATAAATTTTTTCTAAATGATAACACAAGTCTGAAACTGTGGGACCTTGGTAGAAAAGTTCTCTCTCTATGTTTGCACAGCAAATGTGTGCAGATTAGCCATCTATGACCACTGGTTGTTATATTATGGAAGTTACATTGAATGTTGGAATAATGAGTGAGTAACATCTCTTCTACTTGGCTTTTTTTTTTTTAGGCTATCCCAATTTCCCCAAACTAATCAAACGTTATACTGTACTAAACACCATGCACAGAGCAAACCATGCCCCACTGACATGAGGCACACACCTCTGCTGATGTCATAGTGTGATGATAATGTTTTCTTCTCTCACCTTAAGGCTGGAGAGAAAGGCCAGAGAGGTGCCTCAGGGGCTGATGGCAGACCAGGCCAGCCCGGCCATGAGGGTTTGACTGGTCCGATGGGAGCTCGTGGCCTGGAGGGAGAGCGAGGTGTCCCTGGAGCACCAGGCCCCAGAGGTTTACCTGTAAGTTTTACCATCACTATTGGGCAGTATCTGCAGATACAGCAGTCCCACTTTTTACCATGAAACGGCCTTCAAGAACCAAATTCAGCCAGACTTATCAAAAGTTAGACACTTAAATCCTCCATAACTGGGTGCCAAGAAACTTTGTTATGGTGTTATGTTATTTATTGAGCAGTATGTACTCAAAAAATATATTTATAAATATATAAATATAGCATTTATAATATAATATAATATTTATAAATAAATAAATGAGAATTGTATGGTTGTACAAATTTTACTGACTAAAAATGTTCACACTTGTACTGCATTTTTTTTATCGTCTATAATTGTTTGCATATACAAATGAGTTTTAACGACATCATGTGACTGCAGAACAAACTTCTGGAATCTTTGTTTTTAAGTGACATATTAAATATATATAGCTAAATCTTTTTATGAAGATCACACATAATTGACCAGGTTATAATATAGCACATTGTTGTATAATCAGTATTTTATGTAGTGTGTGAGTTAGCCATGTTTTCTAATGGCTAGGTTGCTAATTGCTGCTAGAAAGACAACTAGCCAAGCATTATTGTATTTTCTGTAGAAAAGTTAAAAACAACTGATCAAATACAGAGCCAGAGAGCTTACTGTAAATCACACTGAATTAAATGAAAAATGAATTAGATCTTTGACATGAACACAATTGTGCATTGGGACTGTACACAAAGTATACTTGTTTCTATCAAGCTTCTTGTATTGTAGCTCCTTTTTTTGGAAAGAAGTTACTCATAACTTTTACTTTCACTTTTCAACCACCTTAATTCAATTTTTGTGTTGTTCATGTAGTGTCACTTAAACAACAGACAACCATTGTAGATATCTTTGGTATTGGCTGGAACAGCCTAGAATCACTTGAAAATTCTTAATGTTTTTTAATAATTTCATAGGGTCCCAAAGTGTCTGATGCCCAGCTTCGTGAAATATGCTCAGCCATTGTTGAAGGTAGAAGATGTTTACCTTTAATTTCACCTTATCTTCATCCCTTACATCAGATAAGAAGTTTAAAGCAACACTATGCTATGGGTAAATGATCCAGCTATTTTATCCTGACTTAATTCTCTGCCTATCTAGAACAATTAGCAGAGTTTAAAAAAGAACTTCTCAAGAAGCCAGCAGCCATTGGTGCCCCTGGCACCCCTGGAATAGCAGGACCACCTGGCCCCCCTGGACCGGCTGGAGCAGCAGGAGCAGCTGGGGCTCCAGGGCCAATGGGTCCCAAAGGCCCTCCAGGCTTCTTTGGACTTCCCGGCGCACCAGGGAAGAAAGGTCAGCGGGGCCTTTTAAATCAATCCTTCTCAACACTCAACTCTAACAGCATATGCTTACTGCTAGTTCAGTGCTAACCAAAGGTGCAGGGTTCAGCAATCTCTGAAAGCCTTAAAGGGGTTTGCAAACAACTTGTCTGTTTCATTTGTGTGGTGCATTAAATATATGGCACCACCACAATAAATAAACTGTAGTGCTGTGATAGCCTTTTGCTTGTCCTTCATTTTCCTGGAGCGTATCCAAAGCTGATAGAAATGTAGTGGCGGCCTACAATTTTTAATAAACCCTTTAGAGAAAACAAGGCCCACTGATATGACTTTGTCTTCACATTGACATAACACACTGAAAGAAGTTGTGTAGAGCATTCTCTGGATGGAAAGAAATCACCCATCCATAACATTTTACAATCAATGATTCACAAAACAAGGCTGAATCAGAGTGTAGTTGTTAAAAGCTTTCTTAATTACATCCCCACAGCTCTGAAAACAATAGGCTTCTCCATTTCTTCTCAGCATGAAATTGTGTTTATGTGCTCTTCTGTTCTGCAGGTGATACTGGAGAAAAGGGAGATAAGGGAGACAAAGGAGAGGATGGTGTAGGAATTAAGGGAAGCCCAGGCGTGCCAGGTGCACCAGGTAACACTACAGTACATGATTTTTCTCATAATTGGAGTGCATTGGTGTTGTTGGGAGTGTTGTTGTTGTTTTCTTGCCTGATTACCATGCATTTTAGAGGTTATCCAATGGGTTTTGAGAGGGCTTTTCTTCAAAAACCAAAACAGCCAGGGCTGTTCTTCCTGGACCCCATCCCAGCTGGCACTGGATGTTGCAGAGACATTGGACTCCAACATTGGACTGCCATTTTTGGTTGAAAATGAAAATTGGGTTGACGTCAAAACTGAACGTTGGTTTGACATCCAAAGTTCCAATGTTGGACAGACATGGAGTTTTGTTTGAAAATGAACATCGGGTTGCCGTCAAAACCCAACATTGCCTTGATGTCAAGCTCTAACATTGGACAGACATTGCGTTTTGGCTGGAAATAAACATTGGGTTGACCCAAATGTTGGCTTGACATCAAGCTCCAATGTTGGACAGATGTTGGATTTTGGTTGTAAATGAAAATCGGTTGATCTCAAAACCCAACGTTATCTGGACATCAAACTCTAATGTCATACGAGAGACAAATGTTGAATTTTGGTTGGAAATGGAGAATTGGATAGATGTCAAAACCCAGCTGTCAACGAGCAGCAGGCAGGTGGATCCAAATGCAAGAGACAACAGGCACAGGAACTGAAGAAAAATAACTATTTATTCCCCAACTTTGGTATAGGCAGGCAAAGGTTAATTGAACTGGTTGGGTAGAACACAAGGAGTGAACACGAGGAGCGAGGATCACAGCAACAATACCAGGAAACATTGATGATGATCTGACAAAGAACAAAAACTCAGAGGTATAAATGCAAGGGAAAATAATTACAGAAACAGGGCACAGCTGGGAGTAGGCAGGGTCTGAAAACTGGAGGGAAACGAGGATTGGCTGGGAGAAACAAAAGGCATGGGCAACACAAGGGCAGGGAATGGAAGTATCACATATCAGGGCTGACGAGACACAGGGCAGGTGAGCAGGGGAAGACAGGCTGAGTAGGGCTACAAGAACACAAGAGGGACACACAGAGCAGGTACAGAAAACCAAAACACAAAAAACACAAGGAGTCCAGAAACAGTCCATAAAGTTCCGCACAAGACTCCAAAACACAGAATCATGACACCTGTGTTATGTTTATGTCAAACTGTTGGCTTGACAGCAAACTTTTGACATTGAAGCCACATTTATGTTGTGCATGAAAATTCAAAAGACATAGAAACGTGGATGATGTTATACTAAAATTGTATAGATGTAAAGACTGGACATCAGACAGACCCATAGTATTACTTTTAAGACATTAGCAGAGAACAATTTTCTACGTAAATAGAATACAACGTTCTACAACGTGGTATTCTACGTCAATATGATGTTGGCGTGAGACATCTTGAATTCAACAAAATAACAATGTCAGTTGTCATCGGGATTATACATCATTTTGACTTTGGTACTAGACTTTGGAATGACATTGAATTTTGGTCACCTGACATCACGAACTACATCCAACCAAACACCAACGTCTAACAACATAGGTGGCCGGCTGGGATCCCTAGCAATGCTTAGTTGTCACCACTAGGAGGTTCCACTATCTTATATCTGAAAAAGTCACTTAGTAAGTCAGTGCGTCAGTGAGTGACATACCACTTTCTAGGCCTTTGCACCTAGAAGGTCCAGCAA
This sequence comes from Neoniphon sammara, assembly GCA_900302535.1. Classification (NCBI taxonomy): domain Eukaryota; kingdom Metazoa; phylum Chordata; class Actinopteri; order Holocentriformes; family Holocentridae; genus Neoniphon; species Neoniphon sammara. The sequence continues at coordinate 25,807 of OMKZ01048521.1, read as the reverse complement.
CAAGAGTATATAGGCCAGAAAGTGAACTGTGAAAACAACAAATATCAGCACCTGACCAAGTAATCATTGAGTCGTTGGTGGTGGTCAACAAGCCCCTCAACCCAAGGCAGATATGTTGGGATAATTTTGTGCTTTGGGCCAGTAAAAATTGTGCTTATTTACCTTTCAATCATATGTACCATATCTTGTATCTCCACCTTAGGTGCACCAGGTCTCCCTGGCATTGGGAAGGATGGCAGAGATGGAGAACGGGGTGAGACAGGAAGTCCTGGTGTACCAGGAGCACCTGGTCCAAGGGGGGCTGCAGGGACACCCGGCCTTTGCGACCCCTCAACTTGTATAGGCAGAATTCCGCCTCTTTATATGGTCAGTGGAAAGAAGTCTGCCAGCTACAAAAACAAATGAGTCCATCGAAGCTCAGTGACACACTCCAGATCTCAACCTTAAGTGATCAAGCTAAAGGGCTTCTCAGGAGTCCAGTCATGGTGATTTTTGTGGAGTTTTCAAATGTCTCCATTGGAACCACGGATCTATGAGACACAAAGGGAAACAGAGACAAGGCACAATTGTAGAATACTGTATAGACATTTTAACTTGTTATTTGATTTTAGAAAGAGCTTATCTGATGGTGTGTATTCAAAGATGGCTGCTACTGATGCCAAAGCAACTTCCTCCAACTGACGAGAGGCCCGTAGGCCCATGAGTTGTCCGATACAAATCTAGGTAATTACAATGGCTAAACCATGGTCTTCCTTCTGGACCTTCAAAACAAATATGACGAGATTGTAAAGTATTACAAAGGTACATCTCTCTGATTTCCTTTTATGCATATACTTTTAAATTCCTTGAATAAGCTCACTGAAAACGTCACATTTTTTTTAGCTCCATGTAAAGTTGTGCAGCAAAATAGCATACTGAGTGTCATTTTGACCAGGTGACTATCCTCCATCATCATGAGCCAGCCAGAAACATAATCTGGTGCAGTGTTTTGATTCAGTTCTTCCAAAAGAATCCAATGTTCCCAGTGCATCATAAAATTTCACTACATGTGGAAATCTCAGCTGACAGCTCCGCCACTGTTTAGAATTTTAGAATCCTAAATTTGTTTTGGCCGACTTTCACATGGTAATGTTTTTTCAAACAATGTAATAAAGTGATATGTTTTGGAAATGTTGCATGAGTTCTGTAAGGAAGTGTTTCCCTTTTAATTGAATATGTGAATACAATCTAGCTTCACTATACTGTTGCTTACTTGCAATGAGGAAGTGCCATTAAAAGTCAGTGATGTGAAGTGACATTTAGTTACATCATCCCATTGCATGATAGGACAGCAGGGTCAAATAAATTGGTATGCATATGGAGCTGAGATTGATTGAAAACACATTTGAAATTCCACAACGATTGCAGCAAAAATGGCTTTGCAGTGAAAACTGTGTCTCTGAGTTGCCACTATCAGGTTGCCTGTTGTTATAGTCTGGATATGGATATCATCTGGATACAGGAGGGCATTTCGCTGTTGCCAGGTTACAAAGGAGAGAGTCAACATCATCCCTTGCTCTTTCTGCACAGCACAAATACATTCAGAGATCAAATATGACCTTTAGCAAGCAGCTGGCTAGACTTAGCATACCCTCCCTCCCAAGGACATCCCTTTGATTTAATAGATCTCATCATGGCTTAGAGCCAAAGGTTTTAAGTTGTTTGCATAAGTGAAATATCCAGCAAGGGGGCACAAGGTTCATATCAAAATGTGAATTAGCACAGATTGATTCACATATCCAGCCAGCTCAGATGTTTAACTAGATGGATTGTGGGGACACAAGGGGCTATTGTTCAGGTTAGAAGTTAGAACTCATAATTAACATAGTGTCATTATATTGTAGAAGTACATATTTTGCATCGCTTGGACTGCAGATTTTTTTTTATTATAAACTAATGATGGATCAAATTCAAACTCTGTTGCTTATACTAATCATTGCCCATAGCACAACAATAGTCATCTGGAAAGTTAGTCATTCAGTGTTGCTATCGCAATTATGGGGAAATTTGTTAGCCAGTTGCATGTAAGCAGTTAATTCCATAAGAAAAAGTAAGAGAAGACTTGCCTCATTCAAAAAACAAAGAAAAGGCCTTTTCTATAAAATGGATCTGTTCCAGTCTTTATTACAATATACAGTACAGTACATGTATCCTTCCAATACTTACAAATAAACTACTAATTTAGATTATTTTAGCACCAATTCATGTGGAAAGGGGGGTTAATTAATACACAGCGGTAAATGGGTTAAACACATCTGCATTGGTTCAAATTGTAAATAATTTAGCAGTATAACTTAAAAAATCAATCAGCACGATAAAATTCATTTGTTTTAATAACGAAAGATTTAGGTTGGCTATCTGGCTATTAAAAAAACATAAAAGAAATGCATCATAAAATATGCAGAGTGGTATGCAGCAGCCTAACATCCCACCCTCTATGGCATGTAGCCTAGCGATGAGTGTAAAAAGCATTTACAAAATCAAGAAATTGCAATACTAATATGGTTTGAATGTGCTATAATAAACCCATAACAGCAAAGCAGCTAAAAAGCATTGCACTGTGGATCAAGTAGGTGCAGATTGTAGTTAACTGGAACAGTGACTATCTCCACACATTCTGGACTTTAATTTTGATTTTGTACATAAATCGTACATTGCACTTGGCTGCTTTGTATCACTCTTGCTAGCACCACATGAAATCAAAATCTATAATTTAAAAAAATCTGTTCACTGGCATTTTAGTTCTGCAAAATTTTTCATTATTTCTACTCTGGAGGCAGAAATAACCTGTGGTTGAGCATCAATGGCTGGAGCCAAATAATCAGTTTTTCTAAGTAACTGGAGTGAAAAGTGAAACGACGAGGTAAGACAGGAGGTAGCAAATTTTATGAAGCCTAGTGCTCCTGCTACTAACAGAAAAAAATGCAGTCTTGCCATACTAAGTTAGCTACATTATCTAGTTAGCCTAGCTGATCTTCCAAGTTCAAACTAGCCACACTAGCTTCTAGCTATCGAGGTAAGCTGGTTAGCTAGCCTGCTGACATTCCAGGATCATGAAGGCCATGGTCAAGAATGAAATAAACAATTTACATTTTATTTATATTTCGACCAGAGTTCCTTCTTTGCCATCAAAGGTCAGTTAAGTTAAAAGCTGTAGATATTTGGCTCTGCCCACTGAGGTATAACTCAACCAATGAGATTATTTCTGCCTGCACAGCAGCTCTGCCTTTGAGAAATGTTTGCACAACAAGAACTGCGTAGACCCTCTGGGGTCATGGCAAGATTTTTTTTTTTTTCTGTTACCTCGCAATAACTTTTGCTTTCCCTCGCACTGTTTTGCATTTTCTCACAATAATTTTGTGTTATCTTGCAATACTTTTGCGTTACCTTGCAATACTTTTCTATGCCATATGTCTATTTCTTGAGGAGAATGCAAAAGTACTGCAAGGTAACAAAAGTATTGCAAGAGAATGCAAACTTTATTGTGAGAGAATGCAAAACATATTGCAAGGGAACACAAAATATTGTGAGGTAACGCAAAAGGTATTCAAAAAAAAAAAAAAGTTCTTGCCATGGACCCAGAGGGGCTCCGTACCAATCTGCTTTACCAGCTTTCTCCAAACTAAGTTGTGTGGGAGCCACAATTTTTCACATTCATCATGAATGACCTTCAATTAGGTGACCTGAGTTATAAATTGCAACTATTACAGTTCCTGGTTTGTGGTGACTTTTGAGCAGCAGGTCATGGCTGTTGGCATGCAGAGCCCATGATAAGCTCAACAAACAAGATCTCATGTTTATGGTAAACCTGCAAACCCCAGTGACATCATCAGTTCATGGAAAATGTTCCATCACTTCCCTTGTTGCTCTTTTGGGTATTCATGTATTTTCCTCACATGCCTTGAAAAGACAAATGTGATACCATGTGGAGGCTATTTAATAGCCTCTAGATGACCAGCATGTCTGAGTTTTGGGAGAGGTGTAATTGGTCCACAAGGGACATAGAGCAAACACCTTTCAAATGGTTAACACAATAGTCTGGTCATCAGAATTCAGGGAAGGAACTCTCCAATTTTAAGTTCCAGGGGACAAATAAGAAAAGCAACGTCTTTTCAGAGCAGCACTGAGCTGCCCGGTCCCTGCCACAGGGTAGGTGCTTAATAAGCCACACAGAGCAGAAAGGAAGTGGCACAGTTAGAGAAAGTAGTGTGAAACAAGCAGCTTTTGAAGCAAAGGTGAACAAAGGCTGCAATTATACCGCCTCCTCAAAGCTGTTTACTGCTAAAGTCCATGTGTCGAAGAGAGAGTGACCAGAGCCACTTAATTAAACATAAAAGTACAAATCTAACAATGACATTTGTTTCTGTCCCGCCTACTTTTATCTTAAAATTACATGCATCTTTGAAGCTCAGCTTTAATAAACATCAGGGTGGACTTGGAGTGAAAGGTGCACAGCAGGAATATTTAAACATTACACAGATTCATATACACATTGTTATTATATTATTCAAAGCTAGTGGACAGTTCACTTTAGATTGTGAACATGAACAAATGACATGAACATAAAACATATGTTCAGCCCTGTGCAGACAAAATTGTAATGGTTTATGATTTTAAATAGTGGCATTGGTAACATTTTTTTCATCAAATGCAATACATTCCATGAGATTTTTTCCAAAACTGGCGTATAGCATTTTGAAATGAAATCCTTTAAATCTCTCCCAAAGCTAGTAACAACATTGCCTGGTCTCTAATCTGAGTGTGAGTGATGTGAGTGAGATGCACCTTCACAAGCCTACACGAGCATGTCAAAGACAAAAGGACAAATGTATTCAAGTTGTGCTTTAACATGGATTTTTGTTTCAAATATTCATTTACTGAACTGTTACAATATTTATCCACCTGTCATAGGCTATCCAGAGCAACACTGACCAAAAGCTGAGCATTCATTTGCAATTGAAAGACAAGGCAACACAAGAACACTACTACCACTTTAGAGGCAAAAAACACACAGGTGTGGTCAATCACCACTCTCCATACATACTCATTAACATTCCTGCTACACAAAATCACTACTAGTAGTTGAGATTGAGCCTCACTGTTCTTCCCCTTTCCATCAATGACAATAAAGTAGATAATTCTCTTGACCGGTGGATTGCCAGTAGCCTGCAAAGATCCCTAGCAAAAGATCGATTTGGAGAGCAGTTACTGATGCTGTACTAAATCTATGGCTGGATTTAGTACACCAGGGTGTGGTCTGTGAAGGGTAATTGATGCAGTATGAGTTGGCAGGAAAAAAAAGACCATGGTGCAGACATATTATATCCCAGCAAGACAGATTTTTGAGATAATGACTGATTAAGTGATACAATATCAAGCTCCCAAATCTCCACTCCCAAGGGGAGAATTAAGAGGGAGTTGTATCACTGTTGTTATCTCCCTACATATTTTACTGGAACCATGCGAGTGAGGGGGAAAAAAAAAAAAAAAAAACAGTTTAGCTGCCCTCCGTACCCCTTATTAAGTTTGAAAAATATCGCCCACTGCTCATCCCCCATCCATCCCAAGCTTCATACCAAAAACAAACAAAACAAACAAAGAATCTGACCGGCAGCACGTATTGCTTCAGCCCTCCAAATTGAGGTTATTATCATCTTTAAAAAGAAAAGTTCTTGATTCTGACATGTCCAAGTTCATAAATATAGCTGGACTTCAAGCTTGTTGTGTCTGCTTTAAGTCCCCTTGACATTTTTGGTGTGGGGTCTGTGTGCCAGACTGGCATAGTAGGCACACTGGGAGGGGTCACACTGGCCAGGAGGCCCTGGAGGTCCAGGCTGACCATGGGGGCCGGGGTTTCCAGGCTCTCCCTGGACTCCAGCTTGTCCTGGGCTTCCGTCTTTACCATAACCAGGCAGACCAGCTGGGCCTATAGGACAAACAGGAGCAGTTTAGAAACTCAAGATGAAGGCACCACTCCAAAGCTGCTCCAAATCCGGTAAAGACTATACACACAACCTAATAATAATGAAAATGGCAAGACTGGACGTTACCTATAGGACCAGGTGGGCCTTGCTCTCCTCTTTCACCGATACCAGGATCTCCTTTTTGTCCAGGTGTTCCTTTCTCACCTGGAAGGGACAGAAAAACAATGCATGATTAAGTATTAATGACAGTCAGCATTGCTGCTGCACATCATCAACCACTTAATCATCAACTTTAAACAACCACAAACTATTTAAACATGTTGTGACTTGTTCACATAAAACATTTGAAAGAATTATACATTTTAGAATTGCATTTCATAAAAGTTTTCTTTTTCTCAGTGGGATGAAATGGTAAAAAGAGTAACCAAGCCCCAAACCCCAGTCTAAGCAAAGCTTGACATCTAATGGTGAAAAGCAGGGCATTGAACTGGCCATCTGTTATTGGCTGGTCTTTAGTGCTAGGTTATGTCATCAACTGTACTCTGTAAAAGGTGAAAAAAAAGACTAAAAAGACCATACTGTCATCCACCACAGTATAGAAACTGTAGGTTGAAACTGATTTATCTCTCCCTCTTCCCTTTTAGCTAATGTAGGCAAACAGAAAGCCATGCTTAAATGCTAGTAAGTGAGAGATAAGTTCTGTAAACACAGTGTTGCCTGCAAACATTTCAAGAGGCGAAATCAAAAACCAGTTTGGACTCAACTTTAGGAACGGTGAAGTCTCACAAATATAGTGTTCTCAGAAGAGCAAATAGCAAACAGTGTGGAAAAAGTAAGAAGAAATAGACAAACACCATGACACAAAAACAGCAACACTGCCACGATCCTTTGTCATACCTTTAGGGCCCATGGGTCCCCTGAGTCCTTCTCCTCCGTTCTGTCCAGGCATACCAGGCTCTCCAGGGGGGCCAGGTCGACCAGGACTGCCATCTTTACCTGGAGGGCCAGGAGGTCCCGGGCGGCCTGCTGTGCTCTTCACATGGGCTGGCTGCATTTGTGCCATGAGGTATGCCATTTTGGCTGGACACACACACAAACAGAAAGACGGACTTAAACCTCAGACAACTCTATTGAAGCCAATCAGATTAGCCCAGATGAGCTCAACATCTCAATCAGACCTAAAGGCAAGATGCAGTCTAAGAATTGCAGCCTCACCATCTAATTGTTTTGCCAGCTCCTCCTGGATGAGCCGTCGCATCTGTTCCAGTGATACTGACTCTCCCTGGGGTAATGAAGATGGAAAAGTTTAATTAAATTATTAAAACCTAAATCATAATCGACTGTGCATATCGCTGTAGTATCAACATTGTTTCACAATGTAATTAAATGTTATTTCTTAGTAATGCTTGGAGGAATATGACCGACCCTTGGGCCTGGGAGTCCAGGGTTTCCAGAAGGTCCCTGTGGCCCACTAGGTCCTATTTCTCCTGGGGGTCCCATCATGCCCATCATCCCTGTGTGGCCCTTTCTGCCTGGGGGTCCAGGGTTTCCAGGCAAACCTGGATCTCCTGTGAGTCCTTTATCTCCCTTCACACCTGGGTCACCCTTGATTAGATAACAGTGTTTGTGAATTGTGCTTATACCTTCAAAATGATTGCAGTAGATTGCTGGGAAATGTGGGACAGTACAGTATGTTCTCTATGTACTCACCCTATCTCCTTTGATACCACGATCACCGTTTCTGCCTGGCATCCCCTGGAAAACGGACCAAACACAGTGGGTGTGGGCAAGAAATACACTTAAAAACATCAAATCTTCAATCATAGATGTTAATAGGAAAGGCTTACCTGTTTTCCCTCTGGGCCAACTGGACCAGGTGGACCCTGGATATGGACACAGAGGTTAGCACTTAGGACATTACTTCCAGTACTCTGCGGTTAACATTTTAATCAAAAAGAGGAAAAATCTACCACTTACTGCAGGGCCTTTAGGCCCACTAAAGCCTGGTAATCCTGGGTTGCCGGCTTCTCCCTTGGCTCCCATAAGGCCCTGTATTACACCAGAGACATGGCTGTTTATCACATGGCACGCACGTGGCATACTGTACTTGAATTCTCAAAGCCCACACTCATTACTGAGGATTCAGCAAGATTAACATTTAGCCAGAGTTCTTATCAACATGCAGCATTGCCCTGGATAAAAAAAAAAAAAAAATCTCATAAAAGAATCTTGTGGTGGGACCTGGGTGGGACATACCAGCTGTAACAGATTAATATTCATATTTACAAGGGACATGTGGGTCTGATGACAAGCCGGTTATGCCAACCACAGAATGCAGGAATTTCCAAATGTCCACGGAAATTAAACACTGCTTCAGTGCACATGCATGCCTCCTTTTCAACATGGGAGTCACTGCCCTTCTTATCTCTGAATACTATTCTCTATCTCCACTCCCCTCAACCCACTTACACTTAGTCTCTAGTGTGGATTTTGCCACCTTTCATCTCAAGCTTCTTAATCTCGAGCCCCCTACTTTAAAAACTTGTTCAGTCCAATAACATCTGACAACTTCTTAGGCTCTTTCTCGTAATTACCTACACCCCCCCATCTAATTTCACTCTCTACCTCCTCCTCTAAGTCCTTTTAACATCTCCTGAATATTGTTTCTGCCAGCAGGCCTGTTTGCTGAATCTATCCCCTCCTCCCTCCACCTCCTCCTGGCTGTTGCTGGTGATCTGCTCCCTCTGCTGACTGCTATCATCACCCGCTCTCTGATATCTCGCCGCATTTCATCTGCCCTCAAGTAACAAACAGTTACTGCTCTTCCCAAGAAATCAGCCCTCAGCCCACAGACCAGTGTGCAGCTGCTTCGGTTTCCTTCCAAAACACCTGAACGTGCTGCCTCTAATCAACACACAGATCATGTACAACACAGGGATGGATTCGGTCCTCGCTGCTGATAAAACCAGCATGATGTCAAATAAAAATTACACACACACATGCACACACAGACAGGCATCCTCCCACTCACAACTGCAATCTAACTTTCCTTATAATATATGGTTCTTATTGGCCTTAGAACTGTTAAATTAATTTTTCAATTCAATCATACATTTGTGCATTTTAATGTTTTTGCACTGTCCATGATGAGTTTTGGTGTCACACTGTCATCAGTAACATAAGTTTACAACCCTCTCAGAATTTTTTTTTTTTTTTTAATCTCACCTGCACAGTTTGAAATTCCTTTATTGTCTCTCTTCCTCTTTATGATTGGTGCTAATACACTTACAATAAAAATGTTTTAGAACATCATGTTTCTAATAAAGTAAAATGATTTTAAGTGTTTCTTGAGTGCGGGTCGTAGTAATTTTGATTGAAGTTTCTCAGCTGAGGAGAGATCCAGCGCCACACTTCAGTGGAGAGAGATTTGTTTATTCGTGGGGTGAGCACAGTGGCCTTTCCATTTTTAATGCACTTAATATAACCAAAAACTTGGCACAGCATACGCTGAAGCACTCCGTACCGCCTTAGCTGCTTGTCTTCCTTCAGCCTTCATTCTCTTAGTCTGGCCCTCTGAAACAGTGAATCACCAGATGCTCACCGCCACCCTTGCTAACCTGTAAATCTTTGAATCTGTATTGGTTCATCCTCTAATCAATGGACCACTTCTTGGGTATCATGGGGAAGGTCTGTGTACTTACCACATGCCATGTTCACTGAGGTTTCCCTAGGCTTAGTCCAAGGCTCTTTGCTCTTTTCTCTCTACCTTATGACCCGATATCTAGAAAAGACCCCAAATGTAGATTCGAGACACCTGGTGTTTCGTATCTACACACCACAGTTTATATCATTGCTACTTTTCTACCAGCTTCTACCACATTTCTTTTCCTCCCTCATACATTCAGCTTGAGTGGCACATCTTGACTTGCCTGGCTGACATCTCAAACTCAAGTTGAACTTTGACAAGCGTGAGCTGCTCTTTCTTCCTGGTACATCTTGTCCTCTCCACGACCTCTGTCTTCGCTGTCAACGCCACAGCCACTCATACTGCGGCCAGACCACCAAGAACCTCGGTGTGGATCCTCGACAGCCACCCAGGAGTGTGAGGTCCATATCGCAGCCGCAACCATTATCCTGAATGTTTACATTCTACAACATTGGATGAATCAGACTCTTCCTTGCCTGGGACTGTGTCCAGGTCTTTGACCAAGCCTGAGTCATCTCTCGGCTGGACTGCTGCTACTCTCTCCTGGCTGGATGCGTGAAGCACACTCCTACACACCAAAACTCAGGCAGAATACTGCAGACCATGTCATCCCGAAAATCTACGCAAATGCCCATACAGTGCTGTCACTGGCTGTTCGTATCAAAGTCAAAAACCTTTCAGGTGGCATTCTAGCCTGCATAGGAAACTACAGCCCCATACTTCCAGGCCATGGTCCAGACTGTTCTCTACGCTCTGCTACTTCTGGACAGTCAGCTTGACCTTCCCTGCTGCAGCCCGGCCAACTCTTTTCTGTCCTGTGGGAAATGACCCTCCCATCCCAGTTCTGACAACACTCATTCCAATCGTCTGCCGTAACCTGAAAGTTACGACAGAAGTAACCTCATCAAGAAAAACTTCACATCTTCCTCTCACCTTGAATCACATCCTCCTCCACCATACCTGCCTGGTCTACTGTCTTGTTTTTGTTGTTTTATAGAAGCCTCCCCACCACCACCTCTTATTTGTTCATTCACCTAACACTTCTCTGCAAACACTATAAGTCCTCAGAGCAAACAAATATTGGACACATTTATTTTCAGTGTGCTATGGCTGTGACCTTTGTAGTCCTTGCTGTTGTTTGGCTGCAGTGGTAGTGGTCCAGGAGCTTATTCTACTGTTGCACAAGCTAAACGGCTTATACTGTATATGAGAATTGTGTATGCAGTACAAACAGATAACTCACTGGGGTGCCGGGGTTGCCTGATTTTCCTGATGGTCCTGGTTCACCAGGTTTGCCCTGAGAGACAGAAGGAGAAAGAAAGAGAGAGAGAGCGAGAGAATGAGGGACAAAAGAGAGATGCCCTCATGTGCACAGAATGAGAAAATAAATGGGGAAGGACAGAGAGAGAAATTCAATGGGACACGAGCACCACTTTATGTCTATATCTATCTGTCTGCTTGACATTGTGCTGTGTCTGTCTCCTATTTTGTAATAAGTGTCAGGCCGAGGTCTGTCAGTGATTGGAAATGACTCACCGGCTCTCCTCTTGGACCACTAAGTCCCTCTGGACCTGGAGGTCCCATAAGGCCCTTCAAAAACAAATACAATACAGACATTATTATCATTTACGTGGTGTGATAAATATTACATATAACATAGTGTGACTTCTATTGTATCTACGGTTTAACGTACTTCCTTTCCAGGTTTGCCCTCACGCCCAGGCAATCCAGGCTTTCCATCTTCTCCCTGTTTGGCACATGAGGGAGAAAAATGCAAGAATTTCAACCGAGGTAACATGAAGTGAGATTTTTCACTCCTCTATACATGGGTACAATGAAACTTTATCACAGTCTAGTTAAAGTCATGTTGTACAATGTCTGTTCTTTATTCAACAGTGTGCAATTCATTAAACAAAGAAAAAAACTGTATTATTGTAAAAATTTATCTTTCACTATAAACCTTCACACCTAAGTTGCAATCTTAATCTTTTTCAAATGCAAACAGTAGAGATGAAGGCAGCTCATCAAATAGAGAACTAGGGTTAGGGACAGTGAGATCATTTCCAAATAGACTGATAATAGGACTATATGTTAAATACACGGTGGTACTGTACAGAATCTGCACTGCATGAATCAAATTGATTTCATGAATAACGGTGAGCATAATTTCAGCGTGACTGGCATTCAGTGACACTAATTATAAGCAGAACAGGCTGATTCTGTGTCTAGGGGAGATTTTG
>OMKZ01048512.1:2500-24909 GCA_900302535.1 Neoniphon sammara | reverse complement strand
GATAGCAATATGCTGCAAATGATTCCTACTGACACTAACTGTCCAAAGGAAATATTGTTCTACGCAGTAAGATTTTCAGTAGCTTCATAATCACCTGGGACAGCAGAGAGAGTTAAGTACAATTACTGTATATACAGTAGTGTATATTCATACAGTAGATGATTATTATAAATGTAGCTTGCATCTCATGAGACAAAGTGAAGTAAAGCAATGGAGATTTTGATCCTAAATACATAGCAAGATGTGAAGTTCTAGTAATAATTCTACAGGTATGCTACTATTTTCAATAATAAATGAAGACATCAGTGTTTCTAAACTGATTAATACTAAGAGGAACAGTTACTGCAGAGTGAGCATATTTCATCCCTTATGTCTGGACATTGTTAACTAGTTCCAGAGAGGAAAACGCTTTAATCAGATACTTTTAATCAGGTTGCTCTGAGGGCAGAATATGAGAACAAACAAGCAAGGAAAATAAATTCAGAGTGGATGGGAAAGATCAGTATGAGACTTGCTGTCTAATTATGTTCTAATTATGGAGATGACCTGATTGGTCAGCAGTGCAGTACATTGCCTGGATATAACTCACTGCCAAGTGGATGAGCTAAGATTAAAGGAATCTTTCACCTCAAGATGGAAACTACAGCCTCCCCCTCTTCAACCAAGAGAGAATCTACACTTTGCGTAGTCTTTTGCACAGGATGGAACAAATGTGAACTAGGGCACTTAGTTTCTTAATACACAACCTATTATATTGCCGCCCACTATGTCCAATCCATAAATTAATTAATAGGCAAAAATCCATAAAGGATGGGGGCGCTCCAGTGGGTGACCGTGTAGAGCGTGCACCACATAACCACGGCGGTGTGGGTTTGATTTCGACCCGCGCCCTTTTCTGCATGTCATCCCCTGTCTCCTCTTTCCTGTCTATTCCTACTGCCTCTGTCAAATACAGCAGGAATGTGTATTCAACATACAGCTTTAGAAATATAAACTTTCAGAGACTTCTGCTGAGTGTGTATCCGGCATCTGTGTGCAATCACAGTGCTGCCCCCCTGTGGCAAACTGAAGACAAGCCTCTAACTTTGAATTAACAAATAATCATGAAGTCTTTATGTCATACATTTGTGACTTAACACAGCAATAAAGGTACAAACTCATATTTACTGTTAGCCTCTTAAACATCACATAGCAACCAGTGTCCTCTACTGCCGGCTACTAAGCAGCTGCACTGGATCAACTGGGGCTGTAGTGCCTTGCTCAAAGGCACCTCACTTTATCTGCGTAGATTGTTCCAGGCCATCTGGAATTCACAAACCAGTCACAAACCTGCTTCTGTAACCTGTAATCAGAGTTTAGATCAGGATTCTGACCGGGCACAACACACTGGCAGAACCACTTTACAACATTCCTCTGGAGTGCGTCACATTCCACTGCATCAACTTTCACTCACTTTGACCCAAGCAACAGAGGGACAAGGTAAGCAGTCTTCTGTCTCAGTTTTGTCACAGAAAAAATAATTAATAAAAAGAAGAAAAAAAATACAGTTACAAAGTTACAATGATCCATGTTTCTGTTGCTTATAGTGAGCCGCAACATTTGTACTCTGGTTAAAAATAATAGCTAGGCACAATTCAGCAAAAACTTACTTAAGTAAAATTACTGAGCCTAAAAGTTACTTAATTACAAGAACAGGATATCTAAGTAAATAATTCCACCCTTGCCAATTCCTGGGTCTCTTCAAGTGTGCTGAGAACACTAACATTACCTCTGTATGTTTGGTGTGGCACTTCCTGAAACACGAACATGAAAACAATTCAGTCTTGTTTTTCATTTAAGGAGAGGAAAAGAAAAGGGCTCTTGAGGAGAAATGGCCTCATGTTCAGGTGTGTATTGAGCACTATGTATATACAGACATTTTCTCAGGTTGAATAAATGAATGAATGCAATGGCATAATATTGGAATATTGGAAAATGAATCACATGGATCCGTCTTTTCTTTATACTCCTTGCTGATTACCACTTAGAGATGAGAACTGCATTGCTTGGGTGCAGTAAAGCGGAGAATTCATTGTCTTTTCCTGGTTTCAAAGAGTGCATTACAGTAAAGGGCTGCTATTTTCTGAGATTGTTCCATCTGTTCTGTTTTATTTGCCTTTATCTGGATAGTCATATTCATATTACGAACAATTGTTTATCAAAAATATTTTGTGTGTAAAAGCACCAGTAGTCATCAGTACAGTATTGCTACAATATTGGTATTGAGGTGTGTGGTCAAAGATATTGTGATATTTGATTTTGTCTATAGTATATCGCCCGGGCCTATGATCAATGTGATGAGAAAAAGTTTTTAACCCCATGCCTTTTAAAGAGCTAAGGTTCCAAAAAATTTAGCCAGTTCTGTTAGCATGGAGTCATTCAGTGACTTCAACAAATAGCAGCAAAGAGAATAAGAAAACATCTAAAAAAAACTCTTCTCAAACTCTACATGCAGTGCAGTGCAATCCAAGGCTTGACTCTCCATTTCAGTACATCCCAAACCAAAGTATTTTGCTAAAATATTGCTTAATAAAACTACCTCTGGAAGATGCCTCATGCAGGAGCACCTATGCACAACTGGGCTGCATATTCACCCAACTATCACCTTAAGTTTGTGTACTGATTGAATTATCAATATAGCAAGTGACTAGGACTCCTGGCCAATGAACAAACAAGAGGTGGGTCTTCAGTTCAGTGAACATACAGGTCAGCCGTGCACAGGTGTTTATGCACTCCCCAGAAGTGGTTTATTTAGCAATTTTTTTTACCAAAATGGTTTGGGACATACTGAGCGCCATACGCCATGACTTGTTGCCAACTTCACCTTCACTCAGAAATGGTGACAGTTTTTGGAACCTTTGGAAGCATGCAATTAAAACTTTTTCATCAGACACTGAATACAACTGGGGTTGAGTAGGCCAGCATGATCTAGATATAAACCAGGATGTAACTCATCACTGCATATCATCTCCACTGGAATTGTTCTGTCTTTTTTCAGGTGAATGCCTCCGTCTCCCTGAAGTGAGAATCGTCCTTCTGGGATGGAAATATGGAGGGAAAAGTTCAGCAGGAAACACTATACTGGGCAGAAAGGAGTTCAAGATCAGAGAAGGTATCCAGTGTCAGAGCGGACAGGGAGAAGTAGCAGGGAGGAAGGTCACTGTGGTTGACACTCCAGGATGGTGGAGGGATGTCAAGATAAAACACACACCTAAGCTCATAAAAGAGGAGATTATGCTTAGTGCCTCTCTGTGTCCTCCAGGACCTCATGCTCTACTTATTGTCTTAGACATGGGATGGACATTTTCATACAGAAAGTCAATAGTAAATCACATCCAAGTTCTGGGTGAGAATGTATGGAGTCACGCTATAGTGCTGTTCACTTATGGAGATGATCTAGGAGACAGATCGGTGGAGCAGTACATAGAGAGTGAAAGGTGGGGGCTCCAGTGGCTTGTAAGTAAATGTGGGAACAGGTATCATGTTTTCAACAACAAGGACTGGGATGATGGCTCTCAGGTCACAGGGCTGCTGGAGAAGATAGATGAGATGGTGGCCGGAAATGTTACGAAATATTATAAGCTAGACAGTAAGATAGTGGAGGAGATAGAAAACAAAAGACAGGAAGAGAAGAAAAGGGCTGAAATAAGACTGACGCATGTACAGAAAAAAAGAGAGATTCTGAGATCAACAGGAGGTAAGTCCACTTCTTTTGTCCTTTGGGTTTTTGTAATTTTACCTGCCGCATTTATGAAGCTCTGGCAAAATGAGTGATACTTGTTTCCCTTTGAGGTAACTCCCTCTACCTCCCTGAGCAAAGGATTGTTTTGCTGGGATGCAAACAGGCTGGAAAAAGCTCATCAGGAAACACCATCCTGGGCAGAAAGGAGTTCAAGAAGTCACGTTCAACGGCTCAGTGTCAGAGCGGACAGGCAGAGGTAGCAGGGAGGAAGGTCACTGTGGTCGACACTCCTGGATGGATTGCAAATTATACTCTTGAAAACACAACTGAGTTGACGAAATTGGAAATTAGGAAGAGTATATCTCTGTGTCACCCAGGACCCCATGTTCTACTTCTTGTCATGCCCATTGATCTGTCGTTCACTGATAAGACCCCAGTGTTGCAACACCTGCACCTTCTCAGCGGCAGCATCCTGGATCACACTATAATATTGTTCTCATATACAGGCACATTGGGAAACATAACCATAGAGCAGTACATTGAGAGCGAAGGGGAGGCCCTTCAGTGGCTTGTTGAGAAATGTGGGAACAGGTATCACGTCTTCAACAACAAGAAGAGGGATGATCGCGCTCAGGTCACAGAGCTGCTGGAGAAGATAGAAGAAATGGTGGCTGGAAATGAGGGAAGATACTATGAAATACAAAGTCCACCAAGACCACCACTGCCACTCAAGAAAGTCAAAAGCAAAGATTTCCCACCATCAAGTCAGTATTGGATGATTGATCTATTCATCATATATATTCTGAGCACCAAATAGTAGATCAAAGGAATAATCCAATATTTTGGGCAATATGCCCTTTTTCTGACTTACCCAGAGTGAGACAAGATGTTCGATACCATTTTCACCTCTGTACATCCACTGGTTTAGTTCCTATGGGTAGCATTTCATGTTAGCTTAGCATAAAGACTTGAAGTCTACAGGAGTCATTAGCCTAGCTCCGTCAAAGTGAAAAAATAAACCTTACAGCAACTACAAAGCTGTCTTATTTACACAGTGTATCATGTATTTGAAATACACATCTTGGAATAAAAAAACAAAACAAAAAGGTTGTTTTAGGAGGTTAGATGGTAGGAACTATAACCACTGAACTCGTTCTTAAAAAAATTCCAAGAGGTGTATTTCAAATACACATGATACATTGTGTAAATAAGACAGCTTTGGAGATGCTGTAAGGTTTGTTTTTTCACTTTGATGGAGCTAGGCTAATGACTCCTGCAGACTTCAAGTCTTTATGCTAAACTAACACAAAATACTACAGATGTGAAACTGGTATGGAACATCTTGTCTCGATCTGGTTAGGTCGGAAAAATGGTATTTTGTCCAAAATGTTTGAGTATTCCTTTAAACATATCTAATAACTATCTCCATTTTTCAGTGAGCAATGAAGACTAGAGGAGAAACAGTCTCTGAGATCTTCTGGACAGCTGTCTTCCTGTTGATCTGAAATCAATTTTGTGTTTGGGTCACTGTAATCCAGATCCTCTGATCAAAGGACGTTATGAAGCTACTTCACAGAGGCAAACCTGGACAATGTGGAAACACTCAAAACTGTAAATGAAGAAGTGAATTCTGAAAAAAAAATAAATAAATGTTTCATTCCAAAATGCCATACATCTATTTTGAAAAAGAAAATTAAACATGCTTTATCCTCTATCAGGCAGAATAGCCTGCCAGAGGATAAAGGATCAACAGCTGCAATAGCTAAAAGCAGCTTCCCCATTTGGAAGTTAAAGTGTCATTGAAGTTAACATGTCAAAATTATCTGGTAATTTCTAAAATAATTCATAGTTTTACAGTCAGGTCAGTAATACTTTTGTGAGTTATATTTTTGATGATTTTGTCAGATTTTATAAATTTGAAATTTTTTGATAGGAGATGATTGTAAGTGACATAATACATGGACTGATTACTGGATGTTTTTCATGTCTTTTGACTGGGTTTTATTTGTTACCTTACAATACCTATACAATACTTGCCTAATGTGGGGGCAGAAATAATCTTTTTGGTTTAGTTAACCTCAATGGATGGCAGCAAAAAGATACTAGTTGCAGTTGCTAGGGTTACTAGCTAACCCCAGTTCAGCCTAAATGTTTGCAGAGCTTGATGATTTGTGTCATGAGGAGATGTGTGATATTTTTTATGCATTTGTAATGTAGATATTACTACTCACATGCATACAAGATGACAAGCTGTATCATGTAAAGCAAGGACACATTTACCTTTGAGTGTTCTCAAAGGTAAATGAGGAGCCAACAGGCAACTGTTTATTATACTTTATGGTATGGATGTCAAAATCAGGTGGATGGGACAATTCATGTTCATTCATGTTAAAATAATTTACATAATGTATTATGCTGAAATAAAAACAGGATGCACTAAACAAAAATCAAATTCAATCATTTGTTATAGCTCCTGACAGATCCTTAACCCTAACCCTAACACAGCCCAACAAAGATACTTTAATTTGCCCTTTTCTATCCCACCAGCCAGACCAATTGTGTTTGATTGTAGCAGTGAAAGTTGTGAAGTGACTAGTCCACTGATTATCACCTGAATCCTCTTTCCAGACCCCACAACAGTTATGTGAAAGATACCAATGCCTTTGTTGACAAAGTGAGGTCTCTGACATTGGTGGAACTGTCTCTTCTGTTCTCTGTGGACATCCATACACAAACACTGATACCCCAATGGGCCTGGCCTGGTTCTGAAATTGATGACAAAGTATCCTGAAGACAAAATACCATACCAAGAGCTGGTTCATATCAATCTAACTCAGAATGACTTTAGGTTCAGTGGAGACTACCATCTCCAAATTAAGGGAACTTCAATGTGCTAGAGATTTACACTGGCATATGTCAATGTAATTGGCAAAATGGGAAGAGATGTTATTATCCAAGTGCCAGCTCTTGCAATCACACTATTTGCAGTACCTAGATGACATTTGGGGAACTTGGCTACATTCCCTGAAGGCCTTCAGGGAAATCATCAGCACATTAAAGAACCATCACTGTTCCATCAAAGTCAAACCAATGGTACGTGACATAGAAATGAACTTTATGGACACCAGCACATTTAAAGGCCCCACATTTGGAGAGACAAAGACATCAGGGTCTTTTTTTAAACCTATTGACACCCAGACCTTGCTGCAGTCTTTTCCATGTGTTTCAGGGAATCCTTAAATGCCAACTAGTATAGTTTATCCAGATCCAGCGTCGATACCTCACAAAGTTACCTTCCCCAGCTTTAAGTGGAACACAACAAGATTTCACGGACAAGGTTTTATTTGGTTGTTTGAATAACCTTTATTAAAAGATACAGGATGTTTGACTAGTTTGACACAAATATCTTAAGACGCAGCACTTTATCGTCACAGGCTGGGGCTTGTGATTACCCAGACACAGAGAACTGTTCTTCTTTCCAGCACACTCTACCTTTAAAAATAACCCTGTTAAGTATCCGCAGGATCCTGGCAACCATCTACATCTGTATATTGTGTCAGTTTCTTTCTTTCTTTTTTTTTAATCACAGTAAATTTTACAATAAAGCCATAAAAAAGGAAGAGAGAATTTTGATATACCATGCAACACCCAACAAGCCAACATTTACAGTTATTCTTAGATCACAACCATTTTTAAATGGCATTTCAGTGTTCAATATCATGATCAGCAACAATGACAATATCATATCCAAAGACTTTACACAATAATGACATTTTTTAGTTTGAAGGGGATTTGACAGATTACTTTAAATACTTTTCTGACAGGCGCTACTCCATCATCTTCCAGCTACCATTTTACAGTATTTCATTGAAAAGGATGAATGTAGATTTCTATTCACATTTTGTGTCCTTGGTATACCAGAGAGGTTTAGAAAGGGATAATAATTCTGTTCATTTTCACTGAGTGAACAGTATCAAATCCAAAAGAATGTACATGCACGGCTTTCTATAATACACACAGTCTAACTGCAGTCTTTCATTGGTCGATATTTTCAAAAAGCTTTCCAAAAACTCTCACTCAACAAAAAGGGGTGCTTTGAAAACAACCTTGTCTTGCAGAAATTATACAATGTGCCATGTTTCTTCTCAACGAAGCACCACCAAGTCAAAGTCCTTGTGCATGTGAGGCAATTTGTGAGAAAATTGTATCTGAATTGTATATCCTTTTATCCCTGTATACTCATGGTGTAAAAAGGCAATATTTGAATGATTTTAAACATGGCTAAAGCAAGTCCAAAACATTCTCTTACTTCCTGAATTATTCAGATAGTTTTTTTCTGTATGTAGGATAAAATATTCTATTTGTTTGAATTGTTTACTGTAATTAAAAGGTATAAGTAAATTGAAGACAGCGGGTAGTGCTGAAAAATAATTTTCACAAAAACAAAACAAAACAAAACATTATCAAATGTAACTGCTGACATCATCATATATCTTCATTAGATAAAGTGAAGGAAAAAAAAACACAAAGGTCAACCTCTTCCCTAACAGAATAAATACTGAAATCAATCCATCAATCAATCAACAGCCCCATCAATCAGTACCCTATAAATTAGAGAAGAGATGAGAGCCGGGTAGTTATGGCAGGTAGTTATATACAACCATGAAGAGAAGAGAAACTGAGAAGAAAATCAATGGTGTATCTGATATGGTATGCTAGCTTTTTCTTTTTTTTTCTTTTTTTTTGACATCTGACCTCTTATAAGTCTTAAAATAGAAATAAAACCAAATAAAATACCAGTTCATCTAACTCCAAACTTATCTTCCTTGCCTCTCCTTTCATATTCTACCTAAAACTTCGCACGATATACTAAAAGCCATCTCCTTCGACCTTGAAAAATTCCACACAAAATATTAGCAACACCTGTTCTTTCCATCGAAATAGACTCACCATGTAAATTCAGAGGAGAGGACTTAACTGACTGTGAATAGACTGAACAAAATGCAGACAGCTCCACATTAGGAGGGAGTTCTTCAATTTTGTTGGGGTTAGGAATACTGAAGCTGAAGTGACATTCCTGAGGACAATCTCACTCATTGCTTTTATGAAACAGACACTGTGTCTCAAGTTCAGACTGCCCCCTACCAGCTGTATACAATGGGAATACAAACTGCACTTTCAATGAATACTTCACCCAAATGCTATATATTTTGTACCATTCATTCACATGTCTTGAATGTCTAATGAAAAAAGCTTTGAATCACATGCCAGTTTTATGAACAAAGGTTCATAAAACAAAATATATCGTTTTTGGGTAAAGTATTCCTTTAGGTCTCACTAAGAAAAGACATTCATCTCAATACAAATGAAACTTTAGCAAGTCAGGTGAGGTGTATTCCACCATCAGATTTATTCTTTGACATTTTACTGTACTAAACTTGTCAAATATTCTGAGCTAGTATATTCAAAATGACCATTCAGACACACCCTGTGTTCACATATTTTGACTAATATCTTTGGGAGCGTACTGCATACAGTTGTGTTTCCGCACAGTACGCCAAGTGATGTCATATCATGGCTTCATGGCTCTCATACTTCTCATAAAGGCAGCTGTGAAAGCTGTCTAACCACTTCTGTGGCATCTGGATCTCACTGTGCTGTGCATTTTGTTCCATCAGAGTTCTAGAAGCAGGTTATTCGAGAACCGTGCTTTGTTTCATTACAAGAAATGTTATCTCTCCCCGTAGAACTGTACCTCAACTAAGTTTCTATATTGGTACCTGCCATTGCTGATCATTCGTCGCTGTTGAGTAGGAAAGGATAAATGAGGAGGGGAATGAGGAGGAAGGGAAGGAGAAAGGGAGTTGAAGGGAAAGGGGAACCGGGAAGAGGGAAACAAGGGGCAAAGTTACTGTTCTGCTCATCGCAAAGCTTCTTGATGTTTATATCCCAGGGCAGCTGGAATTTAAGATAGAAGGCTATAACAGTAGAAGAATATGATGTAGGGATAAAGGCAAAAGGCAAGGAAAGAGAGAAGAGGCGTTCCCTTCTCTAGAAGTCCCAGTTGCTCTTGCTAGCGAGTTTCTCTTCACGGGACTTGAGGGGACTTAAGTGAACCGGACAGAAAGGAAAAGATGGAGAAGGGCAAGAGAGGAGAAGGAGAAAGACTGAGTCTTATTTGTCTCCTGTTTGTCCCAATCCTCAATAGCAAGGTTCCCCTTACTGGAGGAGGAGGGACAAGGTAAATGAGGGGTGGAGGAGGATAGAGGAGGTGACCAAGAGGGGAACGAGGGAGGAATGAAAGAGGAGAAGACAGTGGTGCCAAACCCCGTCTCACTCCCTACTCCTTCCAGTCCTTCGTGATGTTGAGAGTCCATTGCCAGGACAGGTGGTTGATCTTGTCGTCATCGGTGAAGTGGGAATTGATCTGGTAGCTGCCGCGTGCCATCATGCCTGAGGGTGCTATCTCAACGGGGCTCAGAAACTCATGCTCCTCTGCCCGCGGGCCATAACTGCCCACCATGTACGCTGCCTTGTCCACTGCAAGAGGACAGATAATCGACATTTACACACATGATAATTCTGTGTGATAACCAGGGGCTGAATTTGCAAAATCTTCTTCAAAGAATGCTAACAGGTGCCTTTTTTCTTAACTTTAGTCTTATGCAAAACATTTTAAAAATGATATTCTCAGACCCAACACAGTTTTCTTGATTTTCTTTTCATGTTTCTTCCTAAGAAAGTTATATTCTTGAAATGAAAGTTGTCACATTTGTAACTAACTCAACTTTAGCACTAGCCTTCACCTGTCTTAAAAACTCCTAAATTGAAAAGATACGCCTCACATTTCACACTTAGGTTACAGTTCAAAGTCTTCATTGGTTTCCTTGCACCTATTATTATGATTAACATTTATTGTAAATCGTTGTTTGGAGTTGGCCCTTGTAAGACCTAGGCTTACTTATTTACAAGCCTACTTACACTTACAGAACTTCCTAAAATTTCTCCATTTGTCATTTCTTAAGATCTATCTTAAGAATATATTTGTGAATCCAGTCTTTGGGACATGTACTTGGACAAGGCTAGAATTTAATTTTTTTCTTTACTAGGTAAATTTTGCTGACACATTGTGGGAAAAAGGGAGGTATCCTGCTGAAATCAAATTGGTTCAACTATGCTTGTAGTTAACTTACCTCTAATTCCTTTTCTGAGGGTCACATGAAAGTACTTCAGACCAGCAACAATGTCTCTGTTCACCTGCAGACCAACACATTGAGAACAGGGAATAAAAAAGGATGTTAAATAAAATTAAATTGGTAGAGACAACAGCACAAAATAAAAGTATCAGCTCTGGCTTCCAAATAACCCCATCTGGACGAGGCCCAGCTCATAAGTGATTTATGAGCTCTCTAGGTAAAGTTGCATCCTATCCATTCAACTCATGCCAGTGTAGAGCTAACAGCAGTGACACTGTTCCTCCAGCAGGGGTCCTCACAGCAGAGCTCAGTCAGTTGCTCTCAGAGCTGTTTGGTAATTCCCAGCACATCTCGCTTTCCCTTCAGGGCCAAACCCCTGGAGTACTGCCCTCCTATTCTCCTGACCCCCACAACACACACACACACACACACACACACACACACTGACCTCCTTTCCTACAAACACTGACAAATGGCCTTGTATTTCTACTTTTTCTTTTTTTTTTTTTTTTTTTGGAATAAGTCACATTAAATGATGACTTCAATCCCAATCAAATGTTTTTGCAGAGCACAACTAAATTCTCCCGCTAGCCAAGTCCTCCAGGAATATTTCAAGGCTTTGTATGAAAAATTTTGATCAATCCATCAGAAGATGCAAGGAATGATCCACCAACCAGCTGTTTCTTAGAAATCTTTCATAAAGGCTCCACTGCCTTTTAGAGAGAACTGTCTATACTGTTTAGTGCCGTACTAATAAAGTACAGGGGTGATAAACAGTAGCTATGACTGAATCCCTTCAAGAAAAAAAACTTTTAACACTATTAGAAAACAGCTATTAGTGATGTATCTTGCACTCTTGGGTTTGCTCTGTTGTATTCTGGTGTATTTTTATTCTTTGCCTTGATAACCGGGCAAATAGGGATGGAAAAAAAATGCCATGTTGAGATATTTCTGGCACAGGCACAATGGAGTTTGATAGCAGCAAATGTCACATTTTGATATCAGAGTTGGGGCTGCATGGGGGAGCGAACAGCGCTTTCCCCTGCCTCAATTCCTACAGCTGATGTGCCCTTGAGCAAGGCACTAAACCCCCAGCTGTGCTCAGTGGCCAGCAGTGCAGACTGTGGTTGTACTACAGTGTGTCTGTGTAAGTTTGAGTGTGCAGCAGGGTGTTGCTGAAAAAGAGCATGTTCAGCAAACCTTCCCAGGTTAAATAAAGGTTAAAAAAAATTCTGGGAAATGTAGGAAATCACTGACTAACTTAGAAGTAGATGAAGCAAATTGAGGGAAGCCGAGTTTTTCAGGGTGGATGTCTCCTATAATATTCTATTAGACAGCCCTATATGATTGAAACAGGGTTTTATATTCAATCCGAATCATACAGCACTGTTACTTCAGTGTATATCAATTTCCAATCATCCTGCAGAACCACCCACTATTATTATAAAGCATGGGCATTAACTGAGTATGTTAAGTTATGGCGTTCATCTTACCACCACTAAAAGATTAAACACAAATCGGCAGAAATTTATAAAGCAGCCATTGCTACAAAAATAAATAAATAAATAAATAAAAATAGAACAGCATTCAGGACCAATGTTCCTTCTAAGCTGATCATTTGGCAGTTGTCGACTAATAATTTGATGAAAATAACCAAATGAATCATCAGTCACTTCACTTCAAAGCTGCTGATTGGACTGCATCATGTTTTGGCCTAAAATTTCTAATGACCTTTTTTTTCTCTATGTTGTTTTTTTTTGTTTTTTTTTTTCAAATCTACATTGAAGTGGGTGTCCACAGAATGAAGTGTGAGTAAGATGTGTGGAAACAACATCTAAACTCACTTATTTTACCTCAAATGTCCCATAATCGTTCCACAAACATCCACTTTGGCCTCAGCGCTCTCTTTCTCTCCCTTGTATATTTTCTCTGTTCCTGCTTCCATTTGGAAATATTTCAGCGTCTAAATGTCCGTCGCTATTTATAGTGGACATGGGAGTGCAGCATGGGAAAGCAGCTGTGTGTTTACATGTGTGGCGTGGTTTATTTGTGACGGGGTGGAGGTGCAAGAGAGTTTGGGGTATAAGAGGTGAGGTGGGGGGCAAGGACAAAGACAGAAGACTGCAGGGATAGACTGGAGAGAAAAAGGGACTCTCTCTGTCTCTCTCTCTCTCTATCTATCTCTCTCAGTCGATTAGTTGCTTTTCTGTCTGTCCGATCCCCTGCTTAACCCTCCATCCATCGATCCGCCCATCCCAGCTTAAACATAGAGTCCCTCTAAGATAAACAGTACCTTGCCCAACTTGATCATTCACTGTATCCATCCATCCCTACATACACATATATTAATATATATGTACCGTGCATACATGTCTCTTTCCTTCAAGGGGGACACCAGCCATTTATTTTTTTTAAATATTATTCCAAAGTTGACAGAACTTGATTGAAGAAACATTCATCAAGAACACGCAGCAGGATGACATCACTGCAGTATAAAGCCCTTTAACCTCTTAGAATTCAGCAGGTTGCCAGTTGATTTATACAAATTTGATGCAAATTGTACACAAATTTTACACAGATTTTGCAAAAATATACAGATATTTTATACAATTTTTTTTAAGTTTTACACAAATTTTTAAATTTGACACAAATTTGACATAAATTCTAAACAAATTGGTGGGTTTTAAGGGTTTAAAGGGAGAATGAATTGTATGCACAGTAACATCCAAATAAACAAATGTCCTGTCTCAATCTGAATCTCTTCCATGTGAACGATAAAACATGTACAGGAACACAGGAAAACAATGCCATACCTTTTGGAACTTCTTGATTTATTTTCATCTTTCAGAATTTCAAGTGTTATTGTTCACATAAAAAAATTAAATTGTGACAGAAAATCAATAAATGTGAAAACGTGTATAGTCATGTTGGATAACTCTCTGGATTAACATGAAAATGTGTAAAATTGCCGGTGTTCCCTTCACCCCAATGACTACATTCATCTTTCTTACCTTGAAGTGTATCTTGATTCTGTAGTTCGCTCCTTCCTTTATGGAGAAAGTCTTGTTCTTCAGAGCCACTGGGTCTCCTGCAGAAACAGCAAATAATAAAAAAAAACATCACTCACAGCCAACATACATGACTTCACCTATTTCTGAGCACATGTGCTGTACATGACAATTACAACATACCAGGCGACTCGCTGTGTGATCACACTGCTGGACTTAATGCAACACATAAACCCCCCCTTTGTGTGTGCAACATGGCAACACAGCTAGGCAAAAATGCTGTCATAAATGAGTTGGAATAAATGGACTGTGAAAGAAAAACTGTTGCAAGAAAATTGCTAATTGTTGTCTTCAGAATCTTGCTTGTTTTTTATGATGTAATAATCATAGTGTAATCACCTCAATATACCTATCATTCCATATTATTAGATAATATATCTTGGATAATTCTAACACAACAAGAGAGCACACAGTAGAGCACAGACCTCCACTAAGGACGCAGCTCGAAGTTATGGCTGCATTTGTGCTAAGCCCCACCCCCTTTCTGAAATGCTGTCGTGATAGGACACGCCCCTGTCGATCAATCAGCAAGGAAAGTTGGTCAGTGCTGCCTTGAGCCATGACCAACTTCCTCACCCGGTTTCATGACACGCCCTCTTGAAGCCAATTGGCCAAAAATGTCACATCTTCACTGGCCCATGACCAATCTTCCCACCAAGTTTCATGCAAATCAGTCAGTATTGATGAACAGACAAACAGACAGTTGGATGGATGGGCAAAAGCGATCACATAACCACCAAGGAGGTTTAATATGGGATAGCAATTGCTATGTGATAATAATATGGAATAAAATTTGGTACAAGGTAGTATTTCACTCTGAGGTGTAAAAGGTTAAATATAAGGCAAGGCAAGATGAATTTATTTGTATAGCACATTTCAATGGTAATTCAAAGTGCCTTACATCAATATAATAATAAAAAAGAGAGATCAGTTTGAATATATGAACATACAGAGCAATTACTGATAAAGATGAAAAGATAAAAATAATTTTAAAATATAGAGAGATTGTTAAATGAAGAAAGAAGATTATGAGAGATTTTAAGAAAAGGCATAAAAAAGAAATATAAATTTCAAAATATAGAGATCGAAAAAGGATAAATTAGAGTGTATCACCTGAGAAATGAATCAAAGGCACAGGGAAATGAGAGTTTTTAGTTTAAAATGAGTGGCTAACATTGGGCCGTATTTAAAATCATCAGGAAGTTGGTTCTATAGCAGCTAAATGCCTCTTCACCATGTTTGCTTCTGACTCCAGGCGCTACTAGCAGACTGTTTCCAGAAGATCTAAGGGACCTGCTGGGTTTGTATTCTTCCAGCATATCAGAAATGTATTTTGGCCCTGAGCCATAAACTAGCAGCAGCACTTTGAAATCTGTCCCATAACTAACTGGAAGCTAGCGTTAAGATTTCAGAACAGGAGTGATGTGCTCAGGTCTCTGGGTTCTTGTTAGCATTCCAGAGGCGGCATCCCGAATGTGCCGCAGCTGTCTAATGGGCTTTTCGGGGAAAGCCACACAAGAGACTGTTGCAGTAATCCAGCCTGCTGGAGATAAAGGCATGAATGAGTTTTTCTAAATCGTACTCGTAGCCATGCAGGTCGCACGGTGCACTCACTGCATGAGAAAACCATTTAAATAAAACACTAGGCGATTGAGTTGGGGGAAAGCAGGGCATTTTCCTCTCAAATTCAAGGGGAATGCACCTCATACTTTGTACTTAGAGAGGCCATGCCTTCCACTCTCATCTGTGCATCTTACCCGCTGGTTATTTAGTGCTACTTGTAAACCAGAGTGACTTCTTTGTACAATAAAATTACCTGTGTTATGCTGTGGGGTTGAATGGGTTCACATTGAAGGGGGAAAAAAACAACATCCTGGGCCATTGTAAAAGCACAGCAATCATAGATGCATTCACTGCCTAATCACTTTATATCTCAATTTAAAGCCAGCCATCAGCCCTGAGTGCCTCCTAATGGACAGTGAAGAGAGAGAGGGAGGAGGAAGAGCGGAGGAGATGAAGCCGAGATAGAGAAATGGGGTGAGGGAAAACAGACAGTGACGTGTCGAAGGGGAGAGAGAGAGAAGACAGGGAGACAAAGGAAGGGAAGGAAGTGACCGACAGATAAGACGACGCTGGAGAAAAAAGAAGTGACACTACTGTGGATAAAGGACATGTGCTGTCCTGCACGACTCGCTCAGTAAAGCAGAGGTTAGGGGTTTGATTCCCACAGGGGCCATCCGCATTAAAAATATATGCACTTGTGGCACATTGAGGCTCTTTCAGTAAAAGCCTCCAGCAAATGTTGCTGTTGTCGTCCGAAAACCTCAGAATATCTTTAATGGTGAAACCAAAGGCAAATTGTGGGCAATAAAGCTTTTGCATTTTAAGTTTATTTGTGATTTCCATGTTTTCACTTGAGTTGAAGGATTACAAGCTCCTCTATGGATTGAGAAAACTGTCTAAAACCCTTTTTAAAGCCTATTGGATAATGTTGGAAAATGCATTGTCATACTGCACACTCATTGCAAAAATCCCCATCTTAACAAGTAATTTAGTCTCATATTTACTCTTAAAATCTTGTTTTTCTTAGAACAAGGTCAGAAATCAGCCAGTGGGATGAGATGATCCCATTTGTTTCCAATGCTGATCAACTTGTTTTCACAATTTTCTTGATCCTAGTGGGTTGATCTGCCTTATTCTGCCTTGATTCAACATATTTATACTTGTTCCCATTGAAACTGTATTGGAAACAAGCGGGATTATTTCATCCCACTGGCAGATTTTTTCACTTGTTTGAAGAAAAACAAGAAACAAGACACTGATTGTGCGACTAAATGACTTGCTCAGATGGAGATTTCGCGGTGCTTTCAGCTGTTTAGAAATCCTTAAAGAAGCACCGAATCCACCCCCTCCATCTCTCCATCCTCCTCATTCTTTGCCTTTTTATCTAGGAACCAATTGTATGTAACTCCTCCACATTCCTCCCTCTCACTCCTCCTCCTCCTGCTGCTTGCTCCCCCTCTCCCTCGTCTCAGGAGAGATGGAGACAGGAGGAGACACTGGCTGCCCTGGGAGCGTCTGACTGAGAAAATAGGTCAGTGGTGGAGCTGTCTACCTGTTCGGCTCAGACGCACCCACTCACCCACCCACACACACACACACACGCACACACACACATACTCACCAATATGCACTCATGCAAGCATGCACGCAAGGCTGCACATAGGCCCGCATGCACAGGCAATCCCAGCACACTGAACACACTGGTTTTGCGGCTGCAACTAACACTTGGCAGTTACTGCAAAATGAGGTGAAAAATGTCTGTTTCGCCTTGTTAGCTTATTTCCATACACCCTAATGTACACTCATTGCAGAATTAATGCTATATTATTCTTTATTTCCTTGTATTTTTGCATCAAAATCCCATTAATTCTCCTTCCTGGAAAATGGTGCGCTTTCAGAGGTTGTTGCATTATGCATCGGCACACATAAATTCCAATCAATAATATTATCATAGATTTTTAACAAGCCCCTCCTGGCCCCGTGCCATCATCTACAGCCTGCAACCTCATAACTTTTCAAGCGATAGAGGAGTGGTAAATTTCGGGTTTGGTCCTCTATTGCTCCGATAAAAAGGCTTTATTAAGGTATCAGAACAGGAATGCAAGCTAGTTTTGCTGTGGTTCATCCATCGTCATCCGCACGCGAGCCACTTTTCATGTCGTCTGTCATCACCTATTAGCGGCATACTGCCCGGCATACAGTGCATCACACATAGTTAGTGTTTGCAAATCACATGGCAAGGTGGGGAAAGCTCAGTGGCAGCACCAGAGGAAGCTCCTGAATGTGTGTAGCTGAATGAGTGTGTGATACAGAGCATGCGTGCTCAGCAAAACCGCCCTGGGTACATGAAAGTTTAAAAAAGCCAGCATATCCAAGGGCATATAGGATACTACAGCACAGAGGAGCGAGGGGCAGAATATTGCATTGTGTAGTGCGGCCTGGCAGCAAGCCAAAAGCTGACACACAACATAGTAAAGGCGGAAATATTACATTAAAGGGTATAATAGCGTATAATAGCCCCTTTTTACAGCAGCCATTTTGATATGAAATGGCAGGTAAACGTAGGTGTTACTAATGACATTAATGAAGGTTCCATTTCAATTGAACAGAGTCTGCTACACTTAAATGGAACAAAACCTTAATTAATGACATTAGTAACACCTGTGTTTACCCTGATAGTCATGTCAAAGTGGCTGCTGTGTAAAAGGTCTACTGCACGCTACAGAGAGAACTGCATCATCCGGAAGATCAAAGAACAGAAAACAAAGTGATGTAAATTATAAGACACAGAGTGGATAGAAATATGCAGCACTGTTTCTTAAAGTGCTGGAGATCCAGAATGTTCCTTTTGGATCCCTTAGCAACAACAGTGCTGGTACGTTTTAGTGAGCGCAAAGCTTTTCAGCCTTGGTGTTTGGTGCTGAAAAGGCTGCAAGAACCTCTGTTGTATAACATGTTGCATTGTGTGTATCAGGTGCTGAGGCCGCACGTCATCCGCTGCAGTAACAGTCAGAGAATGAGGAAATGTTGGTAGTTCATTCAGGAAGCTGCTGCAACAACATTTTCAGTAAATAGGGCTTTTAGACAGCAGCCACCTTGACATGAAACAGCAGGTAAACACAGGTGTTACTAATGACATTAATGAAGGCTCTGTTCCATTTAAGTGTCTTTCCAGTGAGCCGGCATGAACAAAAGCAGATCCCTGGTTCTGTTAATGGAACAGAACCTTCATTAATGTGATTAGTAACACCTGTGTTTACCTGCTACATGTCAAAATGGCTGCTGAGAGGAAGGTCTATTGTGTTTTCGATTTCGACGAAAATAATGGTTTAGTAGCGCCTTGACTTTAACCATATTCTTATTCATCTCTGCTTTATACTGAAACAGTCTCTGAGAAAAAATAAGCCAGAGGAGAACATTTCAGAACAAAAGTAGGATGAGGTGGATGGAGGATAAGAGAGACTTCTATCATGAATACATGGATGTTGTGACACTGACTCACAAAAAGCTGGCTTGCATCACCTGCTTCATAGTAAAATATTACGATCCCCTTAACTTGTGCCATTTAAGGGACGCTTTTAGCCAAAGCAGGTCACCGTGCCATGAGTGCTTATATTTTTTGCATGGGAGACCCTACTGGGAAATCAGCCGCTATCCCTGGCAGTGTTTGTGTCACACTGCATCCACCCAGCTACTCAGAAATACATGAAAAGTTGTTTCTGCACTGCCGGGGAACAGCCTGACAAAATCGGTTTGTCGTGTTTCAGTCCACAGAAGTTCAGGCTATTGATCTAAAACTGAAGAGTAGCAATAAAAAAAGCCTAAATGACAGCGCAACCCGTCACAGAGAGGCATTTTGTGTGAAAGTCAAGTGATATATATCTACAGTAGTAGGCCAAAGCTCTCATAAAGTTAAAGAGGTGCTGTCGCTGATAAGAGGGTAGTGATATACTGTGTGATGCCTAAAGCAGAAGTTAAATGATATATAGAGAATAAAAAAACAGAGTGACTGTGAGAGAGAGAGACAAAATGAGGGAGGGATCAAGATACTTAAATGAAATGTAAAAGCAATACAAAGCAATAATATGATCCTATTGAGTAAATCTAATACACATAACTACATATCGGTACATTCCATTGTTTTTAAAGGAATACTCATTCGTTTTGGGTAATATACCCTTTTTCTGACTTACCCAGACTGAGACAAGATGTTCGATACCATTTTCACCTCTGTACGCCAATTGGTTCACTTCCGATGATTAACATTTCGTGTTAGCTTAGCAGGAAGACTTGAAGTCTACAGGAGTCATTAGCCTAGCTCCGTCAGAGTGAAAAAATAAACCTTACTGCAACTCTGAAGCTGTCTTATTTTCACAATGTATCATGTTTGACTCTTCATGAATTAATGACTTTTAATGAATTAGTGACTCTTTAAGACTTTAAGGCTTTATGCTAAGCTAACATGAAATGCTAACCATTGGAACTTAACCAGTGGATCTTGTCTCACTCTGAGTAAGTCGGAAAAGGGTATTTTACCCAAAATGTTGAGTATTCCATTAAAGGTGCACTGTTTGTACAAAATTGCCGAGGGTTAATAGGCCTTTTCCACAGCAGCCATTCTGACATGAAATAGCAGGTAAACACAGGCGTTACTAATGACATTAATGAAGGTTCTGTTCCATTTAAGTGTAGCAGAGTCTTTCCAGTGAGCCAGCATGAACAATAGCAGGACCCTGGCTCTGTTAGACCTAAATGGAACAGAACCTTCATTAATGTCATTTGTAACACCTGTGTTTACTTGCTAGCTCATGTCAAAATGGCTATGTGAAAAAGGAGTGGGGACCTTTAGACTCAACCATCACGCGTGCTTATTCTACATTTTCATCTGTTTTGACCTATTTTGCATAGTGCACCATTAAGATAACTCAGAGACTTAAGGTCCAAGCGCACTTATTTGGCTGCTGTTTCATTTTCATTTGATCCCATCTGAACTCTTCTGTTTTGAGATGAAGTGATCCTCATAATGTCAGAGGGCACATCCTGTATGGGTGGCTCATGTGTAAATCAGCCCCTGACATGTTCTGATTGAAACCTCATCCCTAATCAAAACATCTGACACAAAGTGTTGTGGGCCAATTTTACGCAACCACATACAAGCGCTGCTGCTTTCTGACAGCAAACTCACTCAGTGGCTTCCGCTCTACCAAAAAATAAATAAATAAATAAAAAAATAAGCCACAGGCTTGTGGGTTAGTCAAACTTCCAGTCATTTCTATAAGCGTTTCTAAAGAATACTGAAACAGTTTACTTCAGCAGATATAATGCTAATTAATAATGCAACTAAGACATAACCTGAAATAAGTAAGTGACTCACTAAACAGAATACACTTAATTTTTATCACTGATATCTGCTTTTTTGCACGCATTTGCTTTTGAAATTTATGAAATTGTCCAGACGGATCATTTTAAGCTTGAGTTTTGGGGATAGATTCCTCTTTGCTCATACAAACAATGCTATCCGTTATAGAAGCTAAAGCTCAGAATGTCTGTTTTACTGCAAACCTACTTACTTAGTGAGAACAGGAGCAAACTCTCAAAAACTGCTCTAGCAGAGCCAAAAGTAGCCTCCTGAAAATACCCAGAAGTGATGTTACCCTAAAAATAAAAGTAGCTGGAGTTTTCATGCTGGTGTTGTTGAGACAAAGACTCTCAGAAGGGTGATATGGGGACTTAAAAATCGTCTGAGAGCAAGAAGAAACAGCAACAAACTGAGAAGTAAGACTGAGACCCAGCCACACACACGTTGATGCCACCAACCACACAACATTAAAGCCTATGGTTTCTCTTGTCTGTGTACATTCTGACAGTATAGTGCAATATTCTTTAGTATAGTGCAAAATCTCTGTTTTTCCACTTCTTCTCCTACTCTCTCTTTCTCTCTCTCTCTCCCTCTCTCTCACATACACACACACATGCGACAGTAGAGGCCAGTCATTACTTAGGGCACCATGCTGTACTGGTAACAGCCTATACGGTGTATAATAAGGTCTCTAATGCATTCAACCACCAGTGGAAAGTCCATTCCACACCCAGACTGGTGCCGGCGGGGCTTCTCGACTGCAACTTGATATACCAGCAGGGCCTATTATTATTACACTGCTGCTTACTGTATAGATTTGTGATGGTAGATGCTTTTCTCTCCCACTATGTACAGTAATCTCTCTCTTTTGCTCTACACCCCCAGAACACACATACACACAGCAAGATAAAACTGGGATGGTACATGTAAGGGTACTGCAATAACAGTGCATTGAGCGTGCAAATTATTAGGATCGCTTTCTTAATAATGAATTGTAGTACTTATCACACAAGATGGGTGCTGATTGCTTCAACGATTAAAAAAACAACCTTATTTAAGCAGTTCCCTGGAGAAACACACAAAAGTTGTTGATGTTTTTTCCCCAGTTATTTGACAGCTATCAGACACATGATTTTCCTGGTACACTAACTAAAAAAAATCAGATTTCATACCCCAGAGGACCAGTCAGTGTTAAAATAAACAGAGGAAGTCAAGTCAGTCAAAAAAACAAAAACAAAAAACAAAAAAGGCTCCTGGTGTCATAAACACATCCTGTATGGGACTGAAGACTTCCTGTCTACATGGTGGGACTTGTAGAGAAAGAAGGGCATTGCATTCTAGTTAGTCAGAGCACAACACACATAATCTGGCTGTTTTTTTTATTTATAGATATAGATACTAGCATTTTTAAACTCTGCTATATCATCGTCAAATGAATTCTGATTCCTTGGTGTAATTACTGCCACCAAATGAGACCACAGCCTTGACTATTGTTAGCTTCT